>VKOC01005315.1:0-10448 GCA_009364415.1 Spea multiplicata | reverse complement strand
ACATGTAAGGCATAGCCTATGGTCAGACACGTAATACGATGGATGGGGACATGTAAGGCATAGCCTATGGTCGGACACGTAATGCGATGGATGGGGATGGCATGAAATCATGTTCTCGGCTTAGAGCACATACACTGCCTATAAATGGCTCATTAACCTGGTTAACCAGGTAGTAATGTGCACATGGTGTAATCAGGTATTGGAGACCAGTGACCCATCAAATTCCTTTATGGGATTACATGGGTTATTTCCATGTAGCAGCTTCTGATGCAGTGAGTGGCATGGTGGAAAGCAAAAATGAATCTTATCTAGTTGATGGATGCCATTTTTTTAGATATATAACTTATTTATAATTTACTACATTAGTTTACTATTTTTACACCTGTTTAATATTCTTTTTTTTAATTCAGAGCTAGTACACAATCTATTGACATCAGGGACTCTTAATAACCTACAATTTTGTCTACTTAGTTTTCAGATCCATATTAATTTCCCTGGTTTGCACCAGTGAAAAGTTATAGTATGTAAAAGTACAATTCACTGTGTTATTCTATAAATCCGGTGAAAAATGATGAGAGACTGGTTATTCAACCAGCAGATAACGGCTCCACCAGCAGTTTTCACGTCAAGCCATTATTATTAGACAATTAAATGATGCAGAAGCCCATGTTAACGTAAAATCAGATCCCACAGGACAGCAAAAGAAAAAAACTACTTTTTCTTTAAGACATTCATGCCACCTTAGAAACTGAACCATAATATGTTATTTTTCTCAATAAGCCATGTCCTAAAGACCTACCTCATTGCTGATTCTCATCCAAACCAAATACTTCTCTTTTCAAATGGAGTTGCTGTCTGGAAACAGACATTTTTCCTCCTCTCTCTTTGAAGGATCTCCTACAGGGATCCTGCTTTGTTACTTGATAGACCATGCTCACATTCACACTAGGGATTGCAGAGACAAGCAAAACTTTTTCTACCCCATTGTCTTCAACAAAGTTACTGACAAAGCATATACAAGCAAACAGTAAAGAAAAAGAATCCACAAATAACGATATTTATAATGCTAGATTGGCATATATTTAATTTTATTGATGTCCACTAAGGGGCAAAAAAAGTCTATTGAATCTGTCAATCCGAGAAAAATAATTTTAAATTCTGCCCAAATTAAAGATATGTCTGTTCATTTCTGTAAATACTTTATAATTTGCAATTGCACACCCCGGGTGTAAAACAAGGCAATATATAAAGAAGGAATGCATAATGTCTCATAAGATGTCAATAAAAGGTTTTGCAACTGATTGTAAACCTGTTAAAAATGTGTGGACTGTCATCGTAAACTTAACTGTGAGGTATAGAAAAAATAACAAAATAATCTCTTGTCATTAAGATATGTACCTTCTGAGCTTGATAGGTAGAATATGTTTTTCTAAACACATGAAACGTGGTTTAGAAATATAACGTGAGAAATATACAGTATATGGACAAAAGTATTGGGACATCATTATACCAACAGGGACTTTTATGAGATCACATTCTAAATACATAGACATTAATATGTATGTGGTCCCCCTTATGCAGCTATAACAGCTTCCACTCTTCTGGGAAGGCTTTCCACAAGATTTTGGAGTGTTTCTGTGGGAATTTTTGCCCATTCATCTAGTGGTGCATTTGTGAGGTCAGGCGCTGATGTTGGATGAGAAGGCCTGGCTCCCAAGCTCCATTCCAGTTCATCCTGAAGGTGTTCAATGAGGTTGAGGTCAGGGCTCAGTCAAGTTTTTTTTACACCAAGTTCATCCAACCATGTCTTTACGGTCCTTGCATTGTGCACTGGGCCACAGCCATGCTGGAATAGAAAAGGGCCTTCCCCAATATGTTCCCACAAAGTTGGAAGAAAAGCATTGTCCAAATTGTATTGGTATGCTGAAGCATTAAGAGTTCCCTTCACTAGAAGTAAAGGGCCTAGCCCAACCCCTGAAAAATATCCCCATACTATTATCCCTCCTCAAATAAACTTTACTGTTGGCACAATGTAGTCAGGAAGGTTATGTTCTCCACTCATATCCCAAAACGACCCATCAGAGAAAGCATGGTTAGTCACTCCACAGAACATCACTCCACAGAACGTTTCTGCTGCTCCAGAAGCCGTGGTGATGACATGAGGCTTGCATGCAGCTGCTCGGCCATGGAAACCTTTTCCATGAAGCCCCCACTGCACTGATTTAATGCTGATATTAATGCCAGTGGAAGTTTGGAACTCTTCAGATATGGAATTAGCAGCGTATTGGCAACTTTTTGTGCACACCATGTGCCTCAGCAATACGTGACCCCAGTCTATGACTTAACGTGATCTTCCACTTAGTGGCTGCGTTGCTGCTGTTCCTAAACTAGTGATACTGTTGTCAGATAAGCCAGAGTATTGTGGAAAATGCACATTTTTTTATAATATATGGCTTGACTAAGGATATTTGATACACTTAACGGTATTAATATTGAAGTGGTTATGTTGTGTCACATGTGTTCCTATCTCCAAAAGGATTCTAGGTAACATAGAAAATTATTTATGAACCTTTTTGTCACAAATATTACCTAAGATCCCAATTGAGTGCTTGCATTAATTGGGAACGGCATAGAATAAAAATATGTTTAAAACATAAAGGACATTCAAAATGTTTTATGTTATATATATCCTGCCATGGACATGACATTACATACATGTTTTTCTCTAAATAGTTTAATCGCATAACTTATTAACATTATACTACTATATATTCAAAATATATAAATTAAACAAGGACATTCTGTTTTATAAAATTATACTTATGTTACAAAAATCACTGGATACAAATAAGTAAATAGTTGTTGTCCTCATCAGAATGTACAGTATTTGACCCCACGTTGTTTTTCAGGTGCACTGATGCTTGACCTAATATATTCAGACACAGTTTTCATGTAAAGAGTAGACCGTCTCTTGTTAAACATTGCCACGTCGGTAATAGGTCCTTTAACCAGCACACCAATGGAATGGGACCTTTTTTTGATAGGAGGGTGGAGAGCTATTGGAGGGATGCTCCTGCCCATTGCTTTTGGCCAAGGAAATTTGGTTGGAACTGGTTTCCTGCCATATAAATAAATAAGGTTTCCATCCTCCTCTTATTAGAGTGTTAAAGGACCTTGGAAGTACATGATTATGTCTTTAGAATATTGTCTGCAATCACCTTAGCCTTTTTTATAGGGCTAGTGGGTTGTTAAAACAAGTCATAGCAAGTAAAGTCATAGACCTAGATAACTGCCACATCTAGAAAGAGGGATAAGGAAAGCAGAAGAAGATGTCTACTGAACAAGTTAATCTGGAGAACGAGCTGAATGCTCACAGGGACAAAGAGAGGGTTTTGTGCCGTACATCGGTCATAATCAGTCAAGCTGTTAACCGCAGTATTTTCACCTCTACAGTCTCTCCAGCTGCAGAACGAATCCGCTTTATATTGGGTGAGGAAGATGACAGCCCGGCTCCCCCTCAGCTTTTTACTGAACTGGACGAACTTCTGTCTGTGGATGGCCAAGAAATGGAATGGAAGGAAACAGCTAGGTGAGACCACCATGGCCATTTAGTGGGTTTAAGTATGATTTTTTTTTTTTGTACCCATCACGGATCAATTTTGCTTCTTATCTTTTGCCCACTTTTGTTGTAGAACTTTATGCGCTGTGGTATGATTTTACAGTATAGCCTTTTTGTTTCTTCTAATGCATTGTTTAGCCTAACACATTAATATCTTAATATTAGAATTCACGGTGATCCATGCTTTTCCCTAAATGCCACAGTGGATGATGCATATAGCTCAAGCCCTGGAGTAAAAGTTTATTTTAGTGTTATCTAGAGCACATATAAACCTATGAGAAAGTATGAAAATATTTAGGTAGTGATGTTAAAATAAACAGTATATTTCCATGAAATGTAATTGAAATGTAAAGGATATATTGCCCACACCATTACATTCCAAGCTTATTGTCTGCCACCTGTTAAGTCCCACAACCTTAACCCAGGTAGCACCTGTACTCTAGTGCAGTAGAGCAGAAGCTGGTTGAAGAGACTAACATCCCTGCATTGAAACACAATGTTAAGTTCATTAGAATTCAGTATAAACTCAATAATGTCCTGTTTAGAAGACAGAAGTGTATTTAATGTATGTTATTTTGGTTAAAATATGGGTTACATAAATGTATTCTTATTTGCTTTGTAAGAATGAAATTCCAACTGAGAATTACTTATTAACCATTTAGTGCCCCCTTGCACATTTACCTCCTTCCCTGCTCCCTACCATTTCCCACAATGACGTGAAATAAGTTAACATTTTGTGCTACACGCTATAAATCGAATCACTGGACAGAGGGTCTTGGAAGGAAACACGCTCAACAGAGAGATTATTATTCCCTATAGTGAATAGTTTATCATTCAGTGTGACTTTTATTGTCCATAGTGTAAGGTGTCTAGATTTCAGGTTATATTTGGATGCTTCTCATCTCATCTGTAACACAATTTATATCATTAGAATACCTTCATATCCCTTAGTCTCGCCACCAGGAAGTCAAGCATGAAACAGTTTATTATACTTTTATTATACTATTATACTTTTAATATTATATATTATATATAATAGTATTATATATATATTATATTATAATAGTATTATATTTGTAATTGCAACATTGTGGCAGGTAGATGCTCCAAGAGCCGTATAAGACGAACTTTGAGTACATAGCATAATATCTGTTACATTGCACCTACATATTGTTTTACGTTACAGTTAGTAAACCCTGTTCATCTGCTATGGTGGGCTGTTATAAGAATTGAAAGTGCAACCACAGAGAGAAACTGATTCCGAGAATTTGTCTAAAACATAGATTTTAATAATTGACCTCTGTATGAAACTGAAGCTTTATTTAAGACATAATGAACCAACATCTGATTGGTTTGGTTTAGCAGGTATACATTAATCAGAATGTTCACATGAAAATAAGCAGTTACTGAAACCTCAAGAGTTAGCATTCTAGAGGCTAGAGAGTTTGGCACTGCTCATCACTCATACATAACATAACCCACCACATCTGCAGTAAAAGGATAAGGATTTGTCAATCAAATTAATTACAAATACCTAAAAATGCATATAATAATAAGACATTGACGTGAAAATTGAATAATTACCTTGACATTTTCCATGGTGCAGACCTGCACAGGTTTCTTTATTTCCATTGCCTCCATTTTGTTCTGTCACTAAATGAAGTTTGGACAATTGTTGTGCCAAGTCACTGAGTTGAAGTTGGCTGTAGAAGTATTCTGTATCTCTGCGGGCTTCTGAGCCTCACCTCCTGATGAAGTCACCACACAGCTCTCCCACAGAAGTCCCCTCCCTATAGTGCCACACATTCTACCAGCTCTTGGATGGTAATGGACATTATAATCTCTCACAGAGGCTGAATGTAGGCCTCTTGGCAGCTTCTGGGGTATTTCCTGCTGAAACAAAGACTGGATGGCTTCTCTAAAGTTTTTGTGCATTTCTCCCATTATGTCCCAGCCCCGAGAACTTAGTATTCACTGCACTGTCTGTTCCCCATCGTGTCTTGGCTGAGGTGAAAAAGTATGGAAGCCCAGAAAACTTCAGACCTTTGTTATAACAAAGGATACCCCTGAACATCTAGCCAATGCCTCCTGGGAAACCTACAATGCAGCCTTAATATGTGATCTGTTCAAACGTATCATTGTTCAGCAGTTGGCTGTAGGACTCCCTAGAAGACCCGTTGCTAATGAAGCCAGCAAGGGTGTAATTTAGGACATTCATTGTTCAGTAAATTGTCTAATTTCTAAGAACTCCATAAAATAAGTAATGCAACGTTTAAACCGCATGCACTGCAGTAAGGATTTAATTCTGTCTTGGCACTAATATTATTGTGGCAATAACCCTCAAAAGTGTTGGTCAATTTACATGGAAACCAATGAAAGGCCACTGCTGTTGCACCAGAATTGCACCCATTGCACCAGAATTGCTCTTGATACATATGCCCCATTAATTATATTCCATTTATCTCTATGGCTAACATGAACATTAAAAAACTGGTGCAACCTGGCTTGCTCAGTGTATGGGTTAAACACCAGCACCAAGATGTCCATTAGCAGAACATGCTCTAGATATGGATGGGTCCTAATTTGTTACACCTGGAAAGAACAATGTCATCGTTTAAAGTGGCACGTGAACAATTAGATTTTGATTAAGCATTAATGTTACAAATGTCTTCATGTGTAAATGCATTTATCTGTATATTTATATATAGCTGCAGAATCAGGTGGCTCTCTATAAATTAAATGTAATATAAGAGACACAAATGACATTATCAAATGAGAAAAGAAAGTTATTTAACTTTAACTACTTTTACTGCTTTTTTTGTGGCTGCCTTTATTAATTAGAAGTTGCCCTGCAGACATACAGTGTGTCACCTTGACTTGCTTCTAGGTGCATTGAATTCGATGGCAGATGAGATACGTTGGCCCATTTAGTCTGCCCATTTTACTTTCCTGCTGTAAGACTTCAAAACTTACTTGGCTTTTGGTCTAGTCTTGTCTACACTAAGCTGTACTTTTTTCTTAAAACCGTTATATGTTTTTAAATATTTATATCCTCTTTTTACTCCAAGCTATAAATGTTGAGATCTTATTAGTCTTTCCTGATAATCGGGTAGACCATGCATAGTTATAGTCGGTGGTCTGTAACTCCACTCCTCAAGTCCTTACTCCATGGACTGACCACTGCAGACCGGGAACACCCCACAAGAGCTGCAGTTTTGGAGATGCTCTGACCCAGCTGGCCATTTTTCCTGCGTCTAACAGGCCAACTTACAGGATGAAATGTTCACTTGGTGCCTAACATATCCCACCCATTGACAGGTGCCATGATCAGTGGTCATAATCTTATGGATGATCAGTGTATGCACTGAATGGCAACTGTCAAGGCACTGTATTTCCTGCTGGTTCCCTGATATCTGGCATGTGAGATTTACCTTGTTAGGCAACAGACAGAAATAGTTAACCCTGATTTTTCTTCATAGTGACAAATCTTGTTTTCCTAAAGAGTTATGTAAATGTTTTTGCGCCCCCAGATTTTCAGCTATGCAGCTGATTGACATAGTCATTACAAAACAAGTAGCAGAGTTTAACCTTTGCTCTAATATGGAACTAGTGAGGAACATTCTGAGTCTTCAATTTTTTTTCTTATTTTTGAATCAAGAAGTAATGATTAAACAGTTGGATCTAGAAAGTGTCAAATACACAATTATTTTCAATTTTTGTCTTCTAATTTTTAAACCAGACATGGGTGCCTCAGTTATTAGTTTACATTTAATGGCACATTAACCGCGCAGTTATAGACCTCTCTCCATTGAAAGTACAAGTGAAATTGGTCTATTCACATTTCTTTTCAAGTCAAAAGTCTTCTTAAACTCCAGACCTTTGTGAACAATTTGGGACCATCCAGGGGAGGCAGGAATGCATCAGCGTTACATGACCCCATGGCCACATGGCGCGATGTTACATGTCCCCACAGACAGAGCTGTGCCAATGTGTATGAGTTACTGGGGGCGCCCATGGGACACGTGGCCAGAAGCTGCTAGCCCTCCCCTGCTTCAATGCTGTTCAGTTCTGAACTCTGACAATAATCAAAATATAATGCAATTTCCACTTTACTCGTTTTGTGTGCCTGCTTCTTTAATGCTATGATTGTGCATGTGATGACATCACCACAAACAATGTACGCAATATAAGTTGATTTATTGCATTAAATGAACTTTCAAATGCCACTTAGTATTGACACTGCATTGGATTGATTTGCAGTAAATCCTTTTCCCCATGTTCACACGGAATCCGTATTGGCTCCTAAAGTCAGTTACTAGCTGAATGATGTAAATGCTTTTGTAATAATAACGATGTACCACAAATAAAGTGTTGTGCCTTTAGAATTTGTGCTGTAAATGTTTAGTATGCTCTGTATTACAGTGAAGAGAAGACATAAACATAAGTTATCGTTACAATGCAGCATAAATATAGCTTGTTTTGTTCCTGTAGAGTGCATGGCATGGAAGTTTGATATATCTTCAGTAGAAGTATCTTCTGTTTTCTTTAGGTGGATAAAGTTTGAAGAAAAGGTGGAACAAGGTGGAGAAAGATGGAGTAAGCCACATGTGGCCACGCTCTCCTTGCACAGCTTGTTTGAACTGAGAACATGTATTGAAAAAGGGACAATACTTCTCGACCTTGAGGCAGCTTCTCTGCCACAAGTAGTAGGTGAGCAACTTATATCTATCTCCTCGAGGTGATCTGATATCTCTTTCACTATCTCATAAAAAGGTTTATGTCAAAGAAAATAAAGACAGTGCAGCCATCCATGGAGAAAAGCCATTGTGCCACAATTCATAGGTGCTGTGATGTATTATCCCAGCAAGGTACCCTTACTGTTAAAGTAGAACTTGACTCCCATATAAAAAAATTAAAACCTATAATAATATAATGGCTCAAATCGCTCTACTTCAAATTCAGTAGAATGTTTATCCTACTCTATAACTCTAGATATGCTGATCTTCTCATAAAGGTGGAGCCTGCTGTTGGTGGATGGAATAGACAATACTGGGCCAAGAGTCTGTGGCATTGAGTGGGGAGAGTTTGAGACTAAATGCCACTTGCCAGATGAATAGCCCTGAAATCTGCTGCTCCACAGTTCCTGGGGATATTTAGGCCATTGTGAAAAAAAGTACATAGTCCCATTGCATGACATCATTAATTTAGTAAAATTGAACGTTTCTTCTGTTCTGAATAGTATATGCCTACTCTATATGGGCAATGTGTGTGTATGTGTGTTGTATATATTTATATTCTATCTGATTTTTTTTTTAGAGAAAATTCTTGATAACCAAATCGAGACTGGTCTGCTGAAGGCAGAGTTAAAGGACAAAGTAACATACACGCTGCTCAGAAAGCACCGGCATCAAACAAAGAAATCCAACCTGCGCTCCTTAGCTGACATTGGCAAAACGGTCTCCAGTGCCAGTAGGATGTTTACCAGCCCTGACAATGGTAAGGTAGAGGCCACTTACTGCTGATATTTCAGAACGCCATGCTTTTTGTTCATTCCCATATTAACCACTCAGTCGGATAAAACTGAATCCATCCAGCATATATCCGCCACACAACTTAGTTTTATGTGACTGTATTGTCAGCTATACTTCATCTCTATCCTTATGATTCATAATCAGGGCTATTGCAGTGGTGTCATGGTATGAAATCGCCCCCCCCAATTGAAACCAAAGGGATCACTTTCTGCTCAACGTGCAGCTGAACAGACCCCTGCCTTGGTTCCTCACACCAAGCCAGTGATGGAGTTGACAGATGATTAGTATATAACATGCTAGCGGATGTGTTTTTCAACAAGAACACCACAAAAATGTAATATAATTTTTTTATAATAAAAAAACATAACATAATACGAAACCACCGTAACACTAAATACTAAGTGTGACTATACAAGACAAATACAAAAATAATGATATATTCACACATCAGATACAGTGTTTCTTTTAATGCTAAAACAAAGAACCCTGGGAATTAGGGAAAATACATTCCACTCAAGACCAATGAAATGATGGCCACAACGAATTTAACCCATTGATTGTCATGTTGTCAGTCAGAGGCTTAAATGTCCTAGCGGTAGCAGTGACATGTCACCTAATTGCAAGTGACAGCACACATTTCACATTGAGGCTATAAAGCTATATATAGTACTACTCACGCAGCACTTGCTGCTCTTATATCCCAGTAACTGTATTAGAATCCGGATAAAGCCTGCAGTGACTGAGCAAAGACAGAAGAACATTATATACTCCACAGATCCCAAGATAAGAGCTGCTGTTTTCATTAGATGCGCACAATAGTCTGTATCAAGGGTACAGAATAACACATTATAGATAATATATATCTAATATATATATATATATATATATAGCCTATATATATATATCGGCTTGTGATTATTTTTATAATACACTGTTGAGATATATATTATCTACAGAATGAAATATCAACATCATCTTGTAATCAAAATAAGTAATAAAATAGCATTTTAACGTTTTACGTTTCCTTTTCTTCTTGTATATATTTCCTGAATAGGTTCCATAGACTTTCATGGTGAATTCACATCATGCATGTGCCACACAGTTTGTTGTTTTTAGCAGCAAGCACCTCATCGCAGTCAATAGCTCTTAAGTTCAGTCTGCAGGTAGTACCCATGTAGTTTGGGTTGGGAAGTGCCTTGGGACCCAAGGCAGTGCATCAGATGCCCGAATCGACTTATTTTTGTAGCAGCCAACATTTTTATCCCAATACTCCGCCTCAGAAGGGCACGTAAGATCGC
>VKOC01005314.1:0-17244 GCA_009364415.1 Spea multiplicata | reverse complement strand
TATGGCGGCAGCACCGAGGTAAGCGTTGGCATATGGCGGCAGCACCAAGGTAAGCGTTGGCATATGGGGGCAGCACCAAGGTAAGCGTTGGCAGATGGCGGCAGGCCCAGAGGTGAGTGATGGCATATGATGGCAGCACAGAAGTGAGCGCTGGAGGGGTGCTGGGGTGCAGCCCTGGGTCAAGCAAAGGAAAGAAACTTTTGTTCATAGTAGGAAAATTCCAAAAAGAAAAAATAAAAGCTTCTCCGGAAATGTTTGCATCACATGACTGCTCATGATGTCATCATGTGTAGAGCACCTCAAAAATAATTTCCATTCATTGCAGCAGACAAACGTAGACCAGAGAAGCCACTCTCTTGTGTTGAAGATACAAGGGAATCCGCTGACAAAGAATCATAAAATATTCATAAATATTATAGCGGAAAGGTTTGGAGAAACCAGGAAGAACGACTAACAAATACTAGAAGAGACAGCACCGAGTTCCAAGAAGCTTACGGAGCGGCGCGACCGCCACAATCAGAGACAAAACAGATTATAGAAAATTGTTAAAATAAATAAGATAAATGCGAAAATAAGAAATGCACAATTTTTTTGTTAAAACCCAGCTCAGGAACTTACAGTCCCAATATACAAAAAAAACTAAAATATAATAAATTAGTTATATTCAGAATTCTCTTTAAGAAGAAGAAAAATGAAAAGTACATTCAGTTTTTGCAAATTTCCATTTTTTTTTGCAGTGCGCCCTGCATGATGCGAAAATCCAACTCATATACTATGCCACCGTTCAAAAGTTTGGGGTCACTCAGCTGTTTTCTTGGAAAACAAGGACATTTCTGGCCGCAAAAAGGGATTCCAACTGTCAGTTACCTTTTAAACGACAACTTGCCATTGGAACACAGGAGTGATGGGAGTGATAAAAGGGCGTCTGTACGCCTATGAAGAGATTCCATTAAAAATCAGCCGTTTCAACTACAATAGTCATTAACATCATTAACCCCGTCGGAGCTGGATTTCTGATCCATTTCATGTTTCACATACAAGGACAACAGCAAGAAATAAACAGATATGGGAAAGGCTGAACTTGATGGACGCACGTCTTTTTTCAGCCTATCTAACTATGTAACTAATATATATATATATACTCACTGGCCACTTTGCTAGTACCGGGTTGGACCCTCTTTTGCCTTCATAGTTGCCTTTATTCTTTGTGGCATACTTTCTACAGGGTGCAGGATACATTCAATTTGTACTAAGGGGGCCAAAGTGTGCCAAGAAAATGCCCCCCACGCCATTACACCACCAGCCTGAACCGTTGATACAAGTCTGACCCGTATAAGGGGTATAAGGCGTATGTGGGTGGGCGATTGGCACATCTGGGGTAAAAAGCATATCAGAGGGCAATATGGCATATGGGGGTATAAGGCATTTCTGGGGTATAAGGCATTTCTGGGGCATGAGGCATATCTGCAGGGTATAAGGCATATCTGGGAGGCAGTGTGGCTAGCCTGGGCTCAAATCTTAGTCTTATAGTCAGACTTCTATTTGAGGCAGTATTATCAGAAGACCCCGAATATAAGATGGGGGATATTTCTCAGAGCATTTGCGTGGAAAAAACCCTTGTTTTATATACAAGCGAATACGGTATTTCTTCCAAATGTATTCCTAAGAGGCGAAGAGAAGTATATAATCTCTTACCCCAACGGGGTTGACAGATTTGATTTGGATCTGGCAGTCCTCTTGTTTTTCCGTCCCCCATAATGTTTTTATTTTCATATATTACCCCCTGGACTGCAGTTAAACAATATTTAATGGGGCAATACGAAAAACAAAAACAAATCTTCATCCAGTGCTGGACCACTTTGTACAGTTTTTGTAGTTTCCTATTAGACCATATTCATGCTAATAAATATTATTTATTAGCAGCAAAATATAAAGAGTAACACACTAAAATGGGTCTCTGGACCGTCAGCCTCGGCCACAATACGTCACGGGCCGGATGTACAATAAGGCTGCTTAGCATGGAAGAAAAGTGGCTTTTATCTCATGTGGTTCTATGGGCTGATTATTTCTGGCAGTGGAACTAAAGCCTTAATATCTAAAAGTCCAATTCCTCATTTACTGAAAGTCCCTGTAAGACATTGTCTGGTTCCCTGCAGGCCGTATGATACGGAGACCGGGCATTGGCGTAGGAACCGGGGGGGACAGATCCCCCCCCAGTAACGCATGCGGAGGGGATCGATAATAAAAAAATCCCCCCCAGGGCCGTAGAATCCCCCCCCAATAGAAACGCCCGCGAGACCGCAAGGTGCGGCCCTCGTAAGATCGGCAGCCAGGGCAACCGATCTTACGCGGTCCGCACTCGAACCTGCTACTTACCTGTGGGGGTCTTCTGTACTGCAACAGAGGAAGCGGAAGCCAGCAGAGTTCACGTGACATCACATTCCGGTTCCTCTGTGCAGTACCAGAGAACGCAGAGGGAGGCCGCGCCCCCTGCTGAAGTCTGAGCGGCATCAAGGAGCTGCAGTGCAGGTAAGGGGGTGGGGAGGGAGTTTGAATCAGTATGCATGATTTGAGGGAATGAATCTGTGAATGAATGAGTATATGAATTAATGAATGGGTGTGTGTGGGATAGCATGGATGTGTAAGTGCTGGAACCTAGGCATGATGGGACTGTGATTGCTGTTAGCAAAAGGGGGCGTAGGGAGAGGGTAACTAGTGAGAAGGGGGTAGGGAGAAGGTAGCTGGTGAGAAGGGGGGGTAGGGATGGAGTAGATAGTAAGAAAGGGGAGAGGGCGTAGATAGTGAGAGAAGGGGGAGAGAGGGTAGATAGTGTGAGAGATGGGGAGAAAGTGGGGATCTGATGGGGGGGAAATGCTGTCCCCCCCAGATTTTTAGGGGTTCCTAAGCCCATGAGTCCGGGGGCTTCTAAACTACATTGGTCTGAAAAAACAGAGACAGAACTCATACAAATGGCGAATATGCAGCTGCCCCGGCATATAAAGAAACCCCAAAAACAAACTTTTACTGTAATACCAGTGAAGGATTTTTAATGCCACGACGAACAGGAGGTTAAAGATCTTTTGGTCTTAAAATTGGGACTGCCCTGCAAAATCCAGGATTGTGGAGTATTTCAATTCATTTTATATGACAAATACAAAAGTGCCACATCAATATATTCAAAGAAATCCACTAAAGTGTTTACCCAGACCGCCAACGCGACCCGGGGCCAGAGTCTACTCAGAGTGCGCACCCCACCTCCCCCGCCGATTTAAAAGCCTACGCCGCTCCAGAGCCCTAAAAAAAAAGGACAGGTACAGAACTCTAAAGACTAGGCGTCTGCCTAGCCAGACATTTATAAAGATATGGAATAAAAAACTCCACATAGGTACGGAGACAATCTGAGAGAGCGTGAGAGAGAGCGAATGAGAGTGTGAGAGCATGAATGAGAGAGCGTGAGAGAATTTTGGTTCTGAATGTAAAAAGCCCCCCAATTTTCATCTGAAACAAATGGACGGAAAACAAATGGACCAAAAACATCTATATATATTATACATGCTACAGCACCCAGTTAGTGATATTTTTTTCTGAATCAGCATTGGTATTGTTATCAATTATTTTGTGTATGGAGCAAATCACGTTTTTTTAATATAAATCTATTATAATGCGATCGTGTGCAAACCTGACACGCGAAAATATTAAGCTGCCTTGAATATTAAATCGTTGGAAATTTTCCAGATCTTAGTTTGTGTTGCTGTATAACAAGGGCACGCGGTTCCGGAAATCGAAGGAGACAGAATTTACACCCCACAAGTTTATTTAAAAAAAAAGTGAATTATGTAAAGAACCATTTCTGATTAATTTATAAATCGCCTTATTTGTTGGGAAAGTCAGAAATCTCTCTTGTTACCAGCAAAACCTCCATAGCACGCAGTATCTGCCTTTAAGAGGCGAAGTGCTGGCAGATGGCGGCAGCACAGAGGTGAGCGCTGGCAGATGGCGGCAGCACCGAGGTAAGCTTTGGCATATGGCGGCAGCACCAAGATAAGCGTTGGCATATGGCGGCAGCACCGAGGTAAACGTTGGCATATGGCGGCAGCACGAGGTAAGCGATTGGAATATGGCGGCAGCACCAAGGTAAGCGTTGGCATATGGCGGCAGCACCGAGGTAAGCGTTGGCATATGGCGGCAGCACCAAGGTAAGCGTTGGCATATGGCGGCAGCACCAAGGTAAGCGTTGGCAGATTGCGGCAGGCCCAGAGGTGAGTGATGGCATATGATGGCAGCACAGAAGTGAGCGCTGGAGGGGTGCTGGGGTGCAGCCCTGGGTCAAGCAAAGGAAAGAAACTTTTGTTCATAGTAGGAAAATTCCAAAAAGAAAAAATAAAAGCTTCTCCGGAAATGTTTGCATCACATGACTGCTCATGATGTCATCATGTGTAGAGCACCTCAAAAATAATTTCCATTCATTGCAGCAGACAAACGTAGACCAGAGAAGCCACTCTCTTGTGTTGAAGATACAAGGGAATCCGCTGACAAAGAATCATAAAATATTCATAAATATTATAGCGGAAAGGTTTGGAGAAACCAGGAAGAACGACTAACAAATACTAGAAGAGACAGCACCGAGTTCCAAGAAGCTTACGGAGCGGCGCGACCGCCACAATCAGAGACAAAACAGATTATAGAAAATTGTTAAAATAAATAAGATAAATGCGAAAATAAGAAATGCACAATTTTTTTGTTAAAACCCAGCTCAGGAACTTACAGTCCCAATATACAAAAAAAACTAAAATATAATAAATTAGTTATATTCAGAATTCTCTTTAAGAAGAAGAAAAATGAAAAGTACATTCAGTTTTTGCAAATTTCCATTTTTTTTTGCAGTGCGCCCTGCATGATGCGAAAATCCAACTCATATACTATGCCACCGTTCAAAAGTTTGGGGTCACTCAGCTGTTTTCTTGGAAAACAAGGACATTTCTGGCCGCAAAAAGGGATTCCAACTGTCAGTTACCTTTTAAACGACAACTTGCCATTGGAACACAGGAGTGATGGGAGTGATAAAAGGGCGTCTGTACGCCTATGAAGAGATTCCATTAAAAATCAGCCGTTTCAACTACAATAGTCATTAACATCATTAACCCCGTCGGAGCTGGATTTCTGATCCATTTCATGTTTCACATACAAGGACAACAGCAAGAAATAAACAGATATGGGAAAGGCTGAACTTGATGGACGCACGTCTTTTTTCAGCCTATCTAACTATGTAACTAATATATATATATATACTCACTGGCCACTTTGCTAGTACCGGGTTGGACCCTCTTTTGCCTTCAGAGTTGCCTTTATTCTTTGTGGCATACTTTCTACAGGGTGCAGGAACATTCAATTCGTACTAAGGGGGCCAAAGTATGCCAAGAACAGAAGAGAAGTATATAATGTCTTACCCCAACCCCAAAAGCGCCACATCAATATATTCAAAGAAATCCACTAAAGTTTTTACGTCAATAAAACAGTAAAGCAGAAGCACGGAACCCTCGTGCATTGTGACATCATAGAGTCTGTGACATCACAGCACTGTAAAGCCAGAGCGCGCTCCTCTGCTTGCTCAGTGTAGTTGGGCGCTCGCACTTGTAAGCAGCTATTCATAGCGGACTTGAAGTGTTGTTACCAACGGCATCAGAGATTGAGGAGATTTAAAAGGAGAACCTTTTAAAAAGCAGAGCTATGGGGGACTGCTGTCTACTCCATGGACTGAGGTGGTTTGGAAGGAGATGCTGCCCCAGAAAAGTGAGGAAGTTTTTCAAAAGAGTGAAAAGAGCTTTCACCAAAACCGCTAAAAAGAGCGAGGACCAGAACACGGAGCACTTGGCCGGTGGAGACCGGGTCCTGAAAAGGAAGAGAGAGAGTAGCAGTACAGAGGAAGAAAGAGGCAGAGCGAGGAAGAGGATCAAGCTTACTGCTAATGAGAGAGAGGAGAGCAGCCTGTGTCTGAGGGCAAAGCAGACAACAAGATGCCCAAGAACCAGCACAGGTTTCTCCGAACCGTGTAGATCCAACGAGAAAGACATCCAGACTCTGGGGCAGCAGGAGAAAGAAGGAGCGGAGGAACATCTGGAGGAGCGCAGAAGGGGAAAGGTTCCCACTAAAAGACGCAGAAGTGAGATAGAAAGTGGTGTTATTGCGAAAAGATATCGCAGCCTTCTCCCCATGACGCCCTCCGGCTTCATTTTCCATTCAGTGCTGGGTGAAGGGGGGTTTGGAAAAGTCATGTTGGCTTCTGTACCAAGAAGAGACTCTATGGTAGCGGTCAAAATGATCCGCAAGAAAGACCTTAAGCCCCGGTACCTACTGAAGGAGAGGAGAATCCTGGAGATGGCCCGGGACAGCCCGTTCCTGTGCCACGGATATGCAGCCTTCCAAACGCAGACCTGCGTGTTATTCGTGATGGAGTATATGGCTGGTGGGAGCCTCCGGTCATATTTGAGGAGGGTGGGCTGCCTCCCCGAGAGCGCAGCTGCATTTTATTCGGCTGAATTAATCTGCGGCATCCAGTTCCTCCACGCTCGGGGAGTTATACATCGGGACCTGAAGCTGGACAACATCTTGCTTGACGGAGAGGGCCACGCCAAGATCTGCGATTTTGGTCTTGTTTCAGAAGGCATTTTTGGAGCAGCAGAGACAATAGGACGCTGCGGAACAGTCTATTACATGGCCCCGGAAATGCATCTAAAGAAAACATACGGTGTTGCCGTGGACTGGTGGTCCTTCGGGGTGATTTTATTCTGCATGCTTAATGGAAGTTTACCGTTCTATCACAGTAACTGCAAGGAGGCAATAATCCATTCCATTGTAAATGAAAGCCATCGGAATGTCAAAGACATCTCAAAAGCAGCTGCGGACATCCTGAGGCATCTTCTGATGAAGGATCCTGACTTTCGCCTCTTCATCACGGGGTGTATCAGGTGGCATCCATTCTTTCAGGACATTAATTGGGAGGATATAAAGAGCCGCCGTTCAACTCCCCCGTACCGGCCGACACCAGCATCGGATCTCCGCTTGAGGACACTTCAGGGGAGTCCATCAGTCTTGTTGAGAAGAGAGGACACGTTCTCTTCATCTTCATCGTCCTCTTCCTCGTCATCGAGCAGCCAGAGTCTTGCTGGCTTCTCCTTTGTGACTCCAGACTGGATGGTCTGAAGGATGGACTAAGCCCCGGCCAAAAGCTGAAAACATAATATTCAAGAAGGGATTTTTTCCCCAGTTTGTGGCAAAATTGGAAAAAGACACAAACTGGGGTTTTTTTACCCAAATAACATCATAACATCATAATAAATGTGAGAAACACCTACATTTTTTGTTATTGTTTTCCTGTGTTGTATATACAGGTGTCATTGTCCACAGATAGCTCTACATACATATGACATCACAAGAGAGCTTCTGTTTCTATGACATCATAAGCAGACAGTGTATTGTGATTTATGGAGACAGGAATGTTCCAAACAAAAGTACATTTTCAGTAATCCACTTTATGTAACCCCAAATGTAACTAAATTCATATAATATCAGGCCCTATAATTTTCCATTTCTAAAGGTTTTTTATTTTTCCATAATTAAGAAATTATGGATTTGGAAATGACTTCCGCTACTCAATGCTGTTCAGTCTTTGATTCCTTAGCATGTCTTTAATAACTTTCAATATAATCCATCACCTCCTTCCTCGTCCGCATCTCCTAGTCCCAGGGCTGAGCCCGGTATCATTGACCTTGAGTGACACATTTTGGGGGCCACATCTCTCCTATATGTATTCATTTAACTAGACTATAATATTCACAAATCCATCACAGGTGTCAATTCTATTCCCCCCCCCCGACGGCCGTGCAAACCGGTAACAATTTACTACAATGTATCACCTTATTACATCACAACCTCTCGCCGCTGCACATCATCCCAACAGCTCGCAATCACCAAACAGAGCTCGCAGGACTCATCGTTAGCATTTAGCCTTAATCTCTACCCCGATGTTGGGTATAAAACAGGAATATTAAGGGCTGGGGCTTTAGCAAGCATTTTCATTTAGTGGCCTAGAGATCTATGTACACGGAAAACATTTAAAAGAAGGATTATGTTTTTGGTTTACATTTAATTTAAATTGAGATTGAAAGAGGGACTGTCCCTTTACTAGCGTTCAAAAGCTTTTGGGGTCACTCGGCTGTTTTCATGGAAAACGAGAAAATTATTGGCTGTGACATAATTGCAAAAGAGTTTTCTAACCATCAATTAGCCTTTAAAACCTAAACTTGGATCAGCGAACACAACGTGCCATTGGGACACAGGAGTGATGGGAGGGATAAAGGGCCATTGGGACACAGGAGTGATGGGCAGTTATTACCCCAACAAGCCAAGAGTCCTAGACCCGTAGGTGCCATAAGCCACCCACGGGACATGCCTCCCCAAGCCCATTATGGGCAAACATACCATGCTTTGTAACCCACGCTGGCCAGGGTACCCAGACCGCAAGCGCCCCCCCCAGCCTTTAGCGGTTCCTCAATGCCAGACTGAAGGCCCATATTAAATATGTCCAACCCTCTGGAATTAAGATGAGCCTCGTCAGCACGCATGAGATCTTAAATATCGCCTTCCAAATCCTTGCGTCTAACCGTAAATCCACCTATCCTGCGAACAAACTTAGAAATGACATAACTGACCTTCCTACGACACCTTTCCAAAGCCTTACCATTGGACTGGAGACTCCAAACCGGCCGGGGAGCAATCTCAGACCAGACCAAAGAAACTCCAGAAAACATGGAAACATCTGGCCAGATCATTCTTAATGCGATGAATTCAATCAATAGATCGAACCTGACCAAGGTCATTCCCGCCGGCATGAATAACCAAAACTATATTAGACGGAACCAACCTGCGCAACAAACGCAACTCACGAGACAGCTGATCCCAGCGGAGACCCCGAAACCCCCGCCAATGGATGCGGACTCTGTCATAAGGGAAACTTATATTGCGGCCATAAAGAAAGGGTTAAGAGGTAAGATTCACCTCTTACACCCAATCTAACCCTTATAGCTGCAACAATGTTACCGCTACCCACCAATAAAAAGAGAAGTATATAATGTCTTACCCCAACCCCAAAAGCGCCACATCAATATATTCAAAGAAATCCACTAAAGTTTTTACGTCAATAAAACAGTAAAGCAGAAGCACGGAACCCTCGTGCATTGTGACATCATAGAGTCTGTGACATCACAGCACTGTAAAGCCAGAGCGCGCTCCTCTGCTTGCTCAGTGTAGTTGGGCGCTCGCACTTGTAAGCAGCTATTCATAGCGGACTTGAAGTGTTGTTACCAACGGCATCAGAGATTGAGGAGATTTAAAAGGAGAACCTTTTAAAAAGGAGAGCTATGGGGGACTGCTGTCTACTCCATGGACTGAGGTGGGTTGGAAGGAGATGCTGCCCCAGAAAAGTGAGGAAGTTTTTCAAAAGAGTGAAAACAGCTTTCACCAAAACCGCTAAAAAGAGCGATGACCAGAACACGGAGCACTTGGCCGGTGGAGACCGGGTCCTGAAAAGGAAGAGAGAGAGTAGCAGTACAGAGGAAGAAAGAGGCAGAGCGAGGAAGAGGATCAAGCTTACTGCTAATGAGAGAGAGGAGAGCAGCCTGTGTCTGAGGGCAAAGCAGACAACAAGATGCCCAAGAACCAGCACAGGTTTCTCCGAACCGTGTAGATCCAACGAGAAAGACATCCAGACTCTGGGGCAGCAGGAGAAAGAAGGAGCGGAGGAACATCTGGAGGAGCGCAGAAGGGGAAAGGTTCCCACTAAAAGACGCAGAAGTGAGATAGAAAGTGGTGTTATTGCGAAAAGATATCGCAGCCTTCTCCCCATGACGCCCTCCGGCTTCATTTTCCATTCAGTGCTGGGTGAAGGGGGGTTTGGAAAAGTCATGTTGGCTTCTGTACCAAGAAGAGACTCTATGGTAGCGGTCAAAATGATCCGCAAGAAAGACGTTAAGCCCCGGTACCTACTGAAGGAGAGGAGAATCCTGGAGATGGCCCGGGACAGCCCGTTCCTGTGCCACGGATATGCAGCCTTCCAAACGCAGACCTGCGTGTTATTCGTGATGGAGTATATGGCTGGTGGGAGCCTCCGGTCATATTTGAGGAGGGTGGGCTGCCTCCCCGAGAGCGCAGCTGCATTTTATTCGGCTGAATTAATCTGCGGCATCAAGTTCCTCCACGCTCGGGGAGTTATACATCGGGACCTGAAGCTGGACAACATCTTGCTTGACGGAGAGGGCCACGCCAAGATCTGCGATTTTGGTCTTGTTTCAGAAGGCATTTTTGGAGCAGCAGAGACAACAGGACGCTGCGGAACAGTCTATTACATGGCCCCGGAAATGCATCTAAAGAAAACATACGGTGTTGCCGTGGACTGGTGGTCCTTCGGGGTGATTTTATTCTGCATGCTTAATGGAAGTTTACCGTTCTATCACGGTAACTGCAAGGAGGCAATAATCCATTCCATTGTAAATGAAAGCCATCGGAATGTCAAAGACATCTCAAAAGCAGCTGCGGACATCCTGAGGCATCTTCTGATGAAGGATCCTGACTTTCGCCTCTTCATCACGGGGTGTATCAGGTGGCATCCATTCTTTCAGGACATTAATTGGGAGGATATAAAGAGCCGCCGTTCAACTCCCCCGTACCGGCCGACACCAGCATCGGATCTCCGCTTGAGGACACTTCAGGGGAGTCCATCAGTCTTGTTGAGAAGAGAGGACACGTTCTCTTCATCTTCATCGTCCTCTTCCTCGTCATCGAGCAGCCAGAGTCTTGCTGGCTTCTCCTTTGTGACTCCAGACTGGATGGTCTGAAGGATGGACTAAGCCCCGGCCAAAAGCTGAAAACATAATATTCAAGAAGGGATTTTTTCCCCAGTTTGTGGCAAAATTGGAAAAAGACACAAACTGGGGTTTTTTTACCCAAATAACATCATAACATCATAATAAATGTGAGAAACACCTACATTTTTTGTTATTGTTTTCCTGTGTTGTATATACAGGTGTCATTGTCCACAGATAGCTCTACATACATATGACATCACAAGAGAGCTTCTGTTTCTATGACATCATAAGCAGACAGTGTATTGTGATTTATGGAGACAGGAATGTTCCAAACAAAAGTACATTTTCAGTAATCCACTTTATGTAACCCCAAATGTAACTAAATTCATATAATATCAGGCCCTATAATTTTCCATTTCTAAAGGTTTTTTATTTTTCCATAATTAAGAAATTATGGATTTGGAAATGACTTCCGCTACTCAATGCTGTTCAGTCTTTGATTCCTTAGCATGTCTTTAATAACTTTCAATATAATCCATCACCTCCTTCCTCGTCCGCATCTCCTAGTCCCAGGGCTGAGCCCGGTATCATTGACCTTGAGTGACACATTTTGGGGGCCACATCTCTCCTATATGTATTCATTTAACTAGACTATAATATTCACAAATCCATCACAGGTGTCAATTCTATTCCCCCCCCCCGACGGCCGTGCAAACCGGTAACAATTTACTACAATGTATCACCTTATTACATCACAACCTCTCGCCGCTGCACATCATCCCAACAGCTCGCAATCACCAAACAGAGCTCGCAGGACTCATCGTTAGCATTTAGCCTTAATCTCTACCCCGATGTTGGGTATAAAACAGGAATATTAAGGGCTGGGGCTTTAGCAAGCATTTTCATTTAGTGGCCTAGAGATCTATGTACACGGAAAACATTTAAAAGAAGGATTATGTTTTTGGTTTACATTTAATTTAAATTGAGATTGAAAGAGGGACTGTCCCTTTACTAGCGTTCAAAAGCTTTTGGGGTCACTCGGCTGTTTTCATGGAAAACGAGAAAATTATTGGCTGTGACATAATTGCAAAAGAGTTTTCTAACCATCAATTAGCCTTTAAAACCTAAACTTGGATCAGCGAACACAACGTGCCATTGGGACACAGGAGTGATGGGAGGGATAAAGGGCCATTGGGACACAGGAGTGATGGGCAGTTATTACCCCAACAAGCCAAGAGTCCTAGACCCGTAGGTGCCATAAGCCACCCACGGGACATGCCTCCCCAAGCCCATTATGGGCAAACATACCATGCTTTGTAACCCACGCTGGCCAGGGTACCCAGACCGCAAGCGCCCCCCCCAGCCTTTAGCGGTTCCTCAATGCCAGACTGAAGGCCCATATTAAATATGTCCAACCCTCTGGAATTAAGATGAGCCTCGTCAGCACGCATGAGATCTTAAATATCGCCTTCCAAATCCTTGCGTCTAACCGTAAATCCACCTATCCTGCGAACAAACTTAGAAATGACATAACTGACCTTCCTACGACACCTTTCCAAAGCCTTACCATTGGACTGGAGACTCCAAACCGGCCGGGGAGCAATCTCAGACCAGACCAAAGAAACTCCAGAAAACATGGAAACATCTGGCCAGATCATTCTTAATGCGATGAATTCAATCAATAGATCGAACCTGACCAAGGTCATTCCCGCCGGCATGAATAACCAAAACTATATTAGACGGAACCAACCTGCGCAACAAACGCAACTCACGAGACAGCTGATCCCAGCGGAGACCCCGAAACCCCCGCCAATGGATGCGGACTCTGTCATAAGGGAAACTTATATTGCGGCCATAAAGAAAGGGTTAAGAGGTAAGATTCACCTCTTACACCCAATCTAACCCTTATAGCTGCAACAATGTTACCGCTACCCACCAATAAAAAGAGACCCTGACGTCAGCCCTGTGCATGGGCCAGCAGCCATGACCCCCTTCCCTATTGGTCCAGGGGGCCCCTTTCCTTTCACATAAAAGGGCAACAGCGAGAAATAAACAGATATGGGAAAGGCTGAACTATGTAACTAATATATATATATATATATACTCACTGGCCACTTTGCTAGTACCGGGTTGGACCCTCTTTTGCCTTCATAGTTGCCTTTATTCTTTGTGGCATACTTTCTACAGGGTGCAGGATACATTCAATTTGTACTAAGGGGGCCAAAGTGTGCCAAGAAAATGCCCCCCACGCCATTACACCACCAGCCTGAACCGTTGATACAAGTCTGACCCGTATAAGGGGTATAAGGCGTATGTGGGTGGGCGATTGGCACATCTGGGGTAAAAAGCATATCAGAGGGCAATATGGCATATGGGGGTATAAGGCATTTCTGGGGTATAAGGCATTTCTGGGGCATGAGGCATATCTGCAGGGTATAAGGCATATCTGGGAGGCAGTGTGGCTAGCCTGGGCTCAAATCTTAGTCTTATAGTCAGACTTCTATTTGAGGCAGTATTATCAGAAGACCCCGAATATAAGATGGGGGATATTTCTCAGAGCATTTGCGTGGAAAAAACCCTTGTTTAATATACGAGCGAATACGGTATTTCTTCCAAATGTATTCCTAAGAGGCGAAGAGAAGTGTATAATGTCTTACCCCAACGGGGTTGACAGATTTGATTTGGATCTGGCAATCCTCTTGTTTTTCCATCCCCCATAATGTTTTTATTTTCATATATTACCCCCTGGACTGCAGTTAAACAATATTTAATGGGGCAATACGACAAAAAAAAAACAAATCTTCATCCAGTGCTGGACCACTTTGTACA
Organism: Spea multiplicata; assembly: GCA_009364415.1. Classification (NCBI taxonomy): domain Eukaryota; kingdom Metazoa; phylum Chordata; class Amphibia; order Anura; family Pelobatidae; genus Spea; species Spea multiplicata. The sequence goes on along the minus strand of VKOC01005314.1, from coordinate 3,556 downwards.
GTTTTTGTAGTTTCCTATTAGACCATATTCATGCTAATAAATATTATTTATTAGCAGCAAAATATAAAGAGTAACACACTAAAATGGGTCTCTGGACCGTCAGCCTCGGCCACAATACGTCACGGGCCGGATGTACAATAAGGCTGCTTAGCATGGAAGAAAAGTGGCTTTTATCTCATGTGGTTCTATGGGCTGATTATTTCTGGCAGTGGAACTAAAGCCTTAATATCTAAAAGTCCAATTCCTCATTTACTGAAAGTCCCTGTAAGACATTGTCTGGTTCCCTGCAGGCCGTATGATACGGAGACCGGGCATTGGCGTAGGAACCGGGGGGGACAGATCCCCCCCCAGTAACGCATGCGGAGGGGATCGATAATAAAAAAATCCCCCCCAGGGCCGTAGAATCCCCCCCCAATAGAAACGCCCGCGAGACCGCAAGGTGCGGCCCTCGTAAGATCGGCAGCCAGGGCAACCGATCTTATCTTACTGCGGGTCCGCCACCTTCGAACCCTGCCTACTTACCTTGTGGGAACGGTCTTCTGTTACTGCCACAGAGGAATCGGAAGCCATGCAGAGTTCACGTGACATCACATTCCGGTTCCTCTGTGCTAGTACCAGAGAACGCAGATGGGAGGCCGCGCCCCTGCTGAAGTCTGAGCGGCATCAAGGAGCTGCAGTGCAGGTAAGGGGGTGGGACGGGAGTTTGAAATCAGTAATGCATGATTAGGGAATGAATCTGTGACATGAATGAGTATATGAAATTACTATGAATGGTGTGTGTGGTGTAGCATGGATGTGTAAGTGCTGGTAACCTAGGCATGATGGGACTGTGATTGCTGTTAGCAAAAGTGGGCCGTAGGGAGAGGTAACTAGTGAGAAGGGGGTTGGGAGAAGGAGCTGGTGAGAAGGGAGGGTAGGGATGGAGTAGATAGTAAGAAAGGGAGAGAGGGCGTAGATAGTGAGAGAAGGGGAGAGAGGGTAGATAGTGTGAGAGATGGGGAGAAAGTGGGGATCTGATGGGGGGGAAATGCTGTCCCCCCCAGATTTTTAGGGGTTCCTAAGCCCATGAGTCCGGGGGCTTCTAAACTACATTGGTCTGAAAAAACAGAGACAGAACTCATACAAATGGCGAATATGCAGCTGCCCCGGCATATAAAGAAACCCCAAAAACAAACTTTTACTGTAATACCAGTGAAGGATTTTTAATGCCACGACGAACAGGAGGTTAAAGATCTTTTGGTCTTAAAATTGGGACTGCCCTGCAAAATCCAGGATTGTGGAGTATTTCAATTCATTTTATATGACAAATACAAAAGTGCCACATCAATATATTCAAAGAAATCCACTAAAGTGTTTACCCAGACCGCCAACGCGACCCGGGGCCAGAGTCTACTCAGAGTGCGCACCCCACCTCCCCCGCCGATTTAAAAGCCTACGCCGCTCCAGAGCCCTAAAAAAAAAGGACAGGTACAGAACTCTAAAGACTAGGCGTCTGCCTAGCCAGACATTTATAAAGATATGGAATAAAAAACTCCACATAGGTACGGAGACAATCTGAGAGAGCGTGAGAGAGAGCGAATGAGAGTGTGAGAGCATGAATGAGAGAGCGTGAGAGAATTTTGGTTCTGAATGTAAAAAGCCCCCCAATTTTCATCTGAAACAAATGGACGGAAAACAAATGGACCAAAAACATCTATATATATTATACATGCTACAGCACCCAGTTAGTGATATTTTTTTCTGAATCAGCATTGGTATTGTTATCAATTATTTTGTGTATGGAGCAAATCACGTTTTTTTAATATAAATCTATTATAATGCGATCGTGTGCAAACCTGACACGCGAAAATATTAAGCTGCCTTGAATATTAAATCGTTGGAAATTTTCCAGATCTTAGTTTGTGTTGCTGTATAACAAGGGCACGCGGTTCCGGAAATCGAAGGAGACAGAATTTACACCCCACAAGTTTATTTAAAAAAAAAGTGAATTATGTAAAGAACCATTTCTGATTAATTTATAAATCGCCTTATTTGTTGGGAAAGTCAGAAATCTCTCTTGTTACCAGCAAAACCTCCATAGCACGCAGTATCTGCCTTTAAGAGGCGAAGTGCTGGCAGATGGCGGCAGCACAGAGGTGAGCGCTGGCAGATGGCGGCAGCACCGAGGTAAGCTTTGGCATATGGCGGCAGCACCAAGATAAGCGTTGGCATATGGCGGCAGCACCGAGGTAAACGTTGGCATATGGCGGCAGCACCGAGGTAAGCGTTGGCATTATTGGCGGCAGCACCAAGGTAAGCGTTGGCATATGGCGGCAGCACCGAGGTAAGCGTTGGCATATGGCGGCAGCACCAAGGTAAGCGTTGGCATATGGGGGCAGCACCAAGGTAAGCGTTGGCAGATGGCGGCAGGCCCAGAGGTGAGTGATGGCATATGATGGCAGCACAGAAGTGAGCGCTGGAGGGGTGCTGGGGTGCAGCCCTGGGTCAAGCAAAGGAAAGAAACTTTTGTTCATAGTAGGAAAATTCCAAAAAGAAAAAATAAAAGCTTCTCCGGAAATGTTTGCATCACATGACTGCTCATGATGTCATCATGTGTAGAGCACCTCAAAAATAATTTCCATTCATTGCAGCAGACAAACGTAGACCAGAGAAGCCACTCTCTTGTGTTGAAGATACAAGGGAATCCGCTGACAAAGAATCATAAAATATTCATAAATATTATAGCGGAAAGGTTTGGAGAAACCAGGAAGAACGACTAACAAATACTAGAAGAGACAGCACCGAGTTCCAAGAAGCTTACGGAGCGGCGCGACCGCCACAATCAGAGACAAAACAGATTATAGAAAATTGTTAAAATAAATAAGATAAATGCGAAAATAAGAAATGCACAATTTTTTTGTTAAAACCCAGCTCAGGAACTTACAGTCCCAATATACAAAAAAAACTAAAATATAATAAATTAGTTATATTCAGAATTCTCTTTAAGAAGAAGAAAAATGAAAAGTACATTCAGTTTTTGCAAATTTCCATTTTTTTTTGCAGTGCGCCCTGCATGATGCGAAAATCCAACTCATATACTATGCCACCGTTCAAAAGTTTGGGGTCACTCAGCTGTTTTCTTGGAAAACAAGGACATTTCTGGCCGCAAAAAGGGATTCCAACTGTCAGTTACCTTTTAAACGACAACTTGCCATTGGAACACAGGAGTGATGGGAGTGATAAAAGGGCGTCTGTACGCCTATGAAGAGATTCCATTAAAAATCAGCCGTTTCAACTACAATAGTCATTAACATCATTAACCCCGTCGGAGCTGGATTTCTGATCCATTTCATGTTTCACATACAAGGACAACAGCAAGAAATAAACAGATATGGGAAAGGCTGAACTTGATGGACGCACGTCTTTTTTCAGCCTATCTAACTATGTAACTAATATATATATATATACTCACTGGCCACTTTGCTAGTACCGGGTTGGACCCTCTTTTGCCTTCAGAGTTGCCTTTATTCTTTGTGGCATACTTTCTACAGGGTGCAGGAACATTCAATTCGTACTA
>VKOC01005309.1:0-23257 GCA_009364415.1 Spea multiplicata | reverse complement strand
GTCACAGAAGGTATGGCTATGATAAGGTCTACAAATTCAGCAACAGTATGCTTTGTACAAGACAACTCTAGTAGAGGATCAAGATCACAGAAGTAATGGTCAATTACATGACCACAAAACTGTAAAGCAGAAACAAGGGATACAATGATACATGTTAGTATAAATGATGAAACCCAAGAGAAAAGGATGAGTTGGAAACAAAGCCTAAGACCCATAATCAGGGTATAATGCAGTGGGCGGCAAATGGCTAAATACCGATCATAGGACATCACCATAAGAAGAAAACACTCCGTGCCTTGAGATACACAATAAAAATAAAACTGAGTGATGCAGCCAGTTACCGATATTCTGCGCCCTCCATTATTTAGGACATCAAGCAAGTTGGGGACTATGATTGTTGAAAGAAGGATGTCGCACACCGATAACTGAGTGAGGAAGAAATACATGGGAGATTGAAGACCCTCAAACTTGGCCACCAATACAATAATCAGCAGGTTCCCGACTAACGTCAAGATGAACATCACAAGAAACAGATCAAATAGAATGGAGTTTAAAATCTGTGGAGTTTGAAAACCCAACAGCAGAATCTCCACCACTTTTGTCTGATTTGTTACAAACATATTTCAAAAACCAAGATAAAATACAACAAAATATCTCCTCAGTTAATATTTACACAATTAAGCCAAGAGGGAAAGAACTAAACAAGCAGCGATTTCTTAGAATGCAAAGATGAAAATAGCCATAAGAAAACAACAGATTTAAAAGGGACAAAATCAACCCACTTTATTGCCAAAGGAAATCTTTAGTACAATGTGTGGCCATTCCTTATAGACAGACCTAACTTAGCCCAACAGCTCCAGAAACGAAAGCTTCCAAGAAGCTGAAGGTAAAAAAGTTTTCTTTGCATTACATAAATTATTTTAAAGCATATGAAAGCATCCTTTACATAACATTTTAGGTAGTTAATGTCATGAGATCACATATGGATACAATAATAAAGCAAGGTACCAAAAATATATTATCTACATCACTGAATATTCTTATATAAACCAATTATTTAATATTAATATTTAACAGTTAAATAACACCTATATGACACTATTTTTAAATAAAAAAAGCAATTCAAGATATCTTAACATAGCTTTCTTTCACTGAAAAATAAAATTGGCAAATTATGACTACTACTACCACTACTACCACTACTACTACAACTACTACCACTACTACTACAACTACTACTAATAGTAATAATGATATGGATAATATCACTTTATCAGGTTTTTTTACAGACAATGAGTGATATTTGTGAAAGACCTCATGAGGACCTACTGCTTCTTCTCAAAACGCCGCAGAGACAATGACCAGTCTGGGAGGGGAGGGCTGTCGTGTACTTCTGTTGAGTTTTCTTTTCATTTAAATGCTTAACAGATGTTTTTGCTGAAAGGAATAAAAATGTAAGTGAATGTACAACATGAATCAAATGGGTTTAGAAAAATATTTATTACTAGAAGCTTTTTAATGAAAAAAATCACATCACACTTCCTATTCCTTCTCTTTCTGTTTTCATCCTAAGGTCACTTCAGTCTAAATTTCCATGCATGGTGGGGAACCTTTTAGGAAACTTACGTATTTTATAGATGGCTTCAATAATAGGAATATAAAGGAAAAAATCCTTTATAATAATTTGAAATGGCCAATATGGTAACTTGTACTAGGGAAAACCAGGCTCCCCCTTAGTTGAAAATACTTATGATGCGTTGAACAAGTAGGGGATAGCTGAGAAGATTTTCACTATCAGTATTCCAGTGTTGAAGTATTGTGAACTTAAGTATCTTTTTTATGCATAAAGGACCTAAGGAATAGATATAAAAATAAAGAATTGGGATACTATAATATATCATCACATCAGTAAAATATATGCGCTATCACTGTGTAGAAACTGAGATAAAGAACCTTGAAATATCACAGAGCTATAGTTTACATGTACTTACAGAAGATTAAAGCTAATAACCTACCATAACACAGCTAAAAATGTCAAAAGAAGTTGTTAATAACTGAATTTAAAGTAGACGTCATTTAGTCATTATATTCTTCTGTTTATCATCCAGTTTAAATAATAGAAACTTGATAAACCTACCGGTTTGGTCCATTGTCTTATGCCACCATCTAGGAGGATTAAATAACAGCCTCTGCAAATGTTTTATGAATTAAAGCAAGCAATGAACGGTCAATAACTGCTTTAGAGGTCTTTATGCTGTGAAAAAACCCATGACATCATTACTGATTGAAACACCAGGGATCAGTATAGAACAGGGAATTTCTGAATATAGCTATATTGGGAATACACAGCCCAGTCAGTCTTAACCATTGCAATAATTGTGGCTAGCAGATGAAATTCAAATGAAAACATCTAACAATTATGGCAGGAGATGATGGAAAATGATTCATGATTATAAGAGTGGTCTACTCATTAAGTAGTTGAATGGTCAGTTGACCTTTGACATAATTCCACTGGCCATACTCAACTTCATTATCATGTCAATCCACGCTAACACATCCAAAACTCATCTGAAATATTATGTGTGCTTTAGGCGAGGACATGAGAGTTCAATGAAAATGTCTTCAACTGAAACTCACAAACTACACCATCTGCCATATTCAATTAAAATCTAGTTAATAAATAAAAACAAAACAGGGATCATCAGGATCTCTATTAGCCAAAGAGGGGCGGGCTGACAACCCCCCATCTACCCATCCCATGCATGGTGGAGTGGGGTTAATTAAAGTACCCCGTTATGGACATGAAAAATGAGGTACATTTTTTGGCACTATTTGTGCTTTTACACCCATAACTCCCTAAGTTATAAACTCTGAGATTCCCCATTTAGTAGATATTCCCTGGGTAAGTGACAGTCTCCAGCACTGGAAGGGTTAATTTCAAACAAAAGAAGTGGCCTTTACAGTCCCGGAAACTGGTAGTGACCTATATATATATTGTGTCCCTACTGTGTTGATCCAGAGGAAGGCAAAAAACCCTTATGAAGCAGATGCCAATTGCCCCATACCAGGGGGAAAATTCCTTCCCGGATGAGGACATCTGCGATCTCAGAGAGTTGGACTTTCCCGCTGCACTTGGACTGGGAGGTGATCTAGACTTTTTAGTTGCGCATAAATGGGAACTGGAGAAGGCATATGAAAAACTGTTCAACCGTGTTCAACAGTATGCCCAAGTGACCATGGATTTCATGGACTTTATCGATTATTTATCCGAGGAAGTTGACCCAGAAGAGATGGATGGGACTGTGATCTCCACCTCTGGATCACAGGGATGCTGGGTAGCTAGCCCAGATCCAATACCAGAGCTGTGTGACTATGCTCCACAACTGGATCCAGAGAGGGGGAATTTATTATATTTTTTGTCTGAAGATGTTAACCAAGGAGGGGTGGATAAGACAGCAGTCTCTACACCTGGGTTCTTGAAATGCCAGACAGCCTACCCAGATCCCTTAGCCCCAGCTGAAGCACTGGCCTCTGCCCCACACCTGCAATGCTACAGGGATCCAGGGAGATGCGTCAGCCTGTCCATCTCCCGAGTGGCTGCTCACAAGTCCGGGAGCAGAGGAACCTGTCGTTCCTCGTTAGTGCCTCCGAACCAGCGAGGACATGTACTGGTTCCAGCTGTACGCATGAATGCTTTTTCTGGGAGAGCAGCCCATGGAGGAATGGGTGTCCAGAGTTAAACGAGCTGGTCCAAACAGAGATGATGTTGGATAATGGATATAGGGCGTTACGATGGTATACAGCCCAGGTGTGTTCATGGCTGGAGGGTACAGAGCCCACAGAGGGCTATGACTTTGGTGGCCCAGGATTAATATGTGACAGTCTCCAGAAGACTGCGGTCTCTACACCTGGGTTCTTGAAATGCTGGACAGCCTGCCCAGATCCCTTAGCCCCAGCGGAAGCACTGGCCTCTGCCCCACTCCTGCAATGCTACAGAGATCCAGGGAGATGCGTCAGCCAGGCCATCCCCCCAGCAGCTGCTCACAAGTCCGGGAGCAGAGGAACCTGTCATTCCTCCCTTGTGGCAGTGGGAGCAACCGGGAGGGGATGCAGCCGGCCCATCTCCCCAGCAGCAGTTTACCGGTCCGGTAGTGGAGGAACCTGTTCTCCCACCCCAGCGGCAGGCCAACCCAGAAGATTCCCTAGCCCCAGCTAAAGCACTGGCAACATGGCAGAGCATCACTGGCCTCTGCCCAGCACCTGCCAAGGCTGCAGGGATTCAGGGAGATACAGCAGCTGCCCCATCTCCCCAGCAGCAGCAGGGAGGCGGGACAGCCAATCCATCTTCCCAGCAGCACAACCCAATTCCGGGACCGGAGGAACCTGACCTCCCTCCTCAGTGGCAGTTACAACACCAGGGAGTGGATAAAATTTCTTACCAGTGGCAGGACAAGTCCAGGACCTGTGTGGACATCTGATCGACTAATGCAGGCACAGACTGGCTTGAATCATTTTTGAGGAGGGAGAAATGGATTGCATTACATACTTCCAGCAGGGGACAGTGGGCACAGCGCAAAATCCGGTTTCCTCGCTTGGATTTATGCATAAGTCACCTTGTACACACCTTGTACAACATCGAGAGAGCTAGACCTTTCTAGATCCCAGTTTTCCCCCTTTCTCCTGCTTGTCTGACCAATATGATTGGTTCTGATGGCAAGATTATGTAATCTGGTGTTGGTTGCCTAATTTGCATATGATCTGCATATTGCGTTTTACATATGGTGTGATGCATGCTGGTGATAACTCACCACCAGTCTTTTGAAAGGATCTTGGAGGCTGGTGGTGATTGTTTCCCCAATAAAGTAGTTTGTGTTATACCTCTATATGAGTCTTGTCTTGTTATTGTGGTAAGCCTCAGTAAAGTGAAGTATTGGCATGCTTCTGTGTAATACAGTGCCTCCGAGATTTCCAAAGAGTTATGATTCCAGCTATCTCGGTCGCCTGCCTGAGGGTTGAAGTTTCATGTTCCCAGTGGCCATGGGGAGAAGGAAGGATTGTTTGGTGGGTATACCCAGTTGAGGTACCGGTTGTTCCTGTCACACTACACTCTTGATCATTTTCAGTGTCCAAAAAAAAATACTTTTGTTGGGTTGTGGTTAGATTTGGATAGGGCATAGTTACAGGGAGAGGTCAAGATCGTGGACCAGAACACTATGATATGATGTAATATCATGATGCAAAGCTTGAGTGAATCACATGTAAGAACTTTGTAACTGTACTTTTAGTTATTAGCAATATCATATATTCTAAGAAAGATACCATTTAACGGATGTATCAAATTAACAAACTGTTCCTATTCTTTTTATAGAACAATAAATAAAAATATTCTCTAAACTAATGATTTATTCTAAACCATAATTTAATTCTGTGTTTTGCTTAACACTTTGCTCTTAATCCAAACTTAATCACCTTTTTATTACAAGATTAAGACATTAAAAAAAACAAACAAAATAAGTTAATTTCATTATTTCTTATGTTTTGTAAATAAAATTAAAAAAATTGTTACAATACCTTCTTTTATATCCTTGAATAACGACCTGAACATGTTATGTTGATACACATTCACACGTTTCCATTATATTGATTTTTATATGAATGTATACTTAGTTTTTATAACTATGTCTAATGTTTTTGCTCTATTGTAACTTTGAAAAATTAAAAAAAAAACCCAGGATTTGAAATTTGCAATTGAAATTAAAAAACAGGAAGTAGATAGAAAACCAGAAAGTAGGTGGAGAACGTTCTAATTATCTTGGAGGATGGGTAGAGCAATGGGTAAGCACCATCTATGTCAACTACCACAATAACCAGTACTTTTTGTACTTTTCTGGCGTTTTTACATTTTTTATTACAAATAAGCTAAACAATTTGTAGCATGAATTCATGATTCTTAAATTTCACAAATCATTCACTTTAACAAGTAATGCTAAAATATTTGAGCGCTTAATTGTAAAAGAACTTCTGTGATGTTGTGACTCAAGACACAGGCTGTCCTAAGTCCATTGTTCTTGGCTGATGGCTTCAGATGTAGTGTAAAAAGAACACAACTGATGGAGGAGATTAGTAAAGTTACCAAGACCCTTTCTTCTTCATTATTCTTTTCTTGTTCTTGTTCCAAATTAATCACCATGTAGTAGTAGCTCATTCAGCTCAAATTAGCTCATTATGTACATTTTCCAACATAGGAATGTTGAAATGTCCTCATTGTTTCACCTTCATTCTAAAATCTTCCTAGGTTATTTGATAGAAACCTTTTAAAATGTTCTTTGATGTTCTGATTCCTAAGACTGTATATAATTGGGTTTACAAATGGGCAGAGCGCTGTATATAGAAGAGATACTACCTTCTTGATATTGAAGGATTGCCATCGAGAAGGAGCTATATAAACCGTTATTGCAGTCCCGTAGTAGGTGCACACTACAGTGATGTGCGAGCTGCAGGTGGAGAAGGCTTTCTGCCTCCCGGTGCTGGAGGTGATTCTAAGAATGGTGATAAATATGGAAACATATGTGAAAATAACAAAGGAAAAAGGCACAGTCACAGAAGGTATGGATATGATAAGGTCTACAAATTCAGCAACAGTATGCTTTGTACAAGACAACTCTAGTAGAGGATCAAGATCACAGAAGTAATGGTCAATTACATGACCACAAAACTGTAAAGCAGAAACAAGGGATACAATGATACATGTTAGTATAAATGATGAAACCCAAGAGAAAAGGATGAGTTGGAAACAAAGCCTAAGACCCATAATCAGGGTATAATGCAGTGGGCGGCAAATGGCTAAATACCGATCATAGGACATCACCATAAGAAGAAAACACTCCGTGCCTTGAGATACACAATAAAAATAAAACTGAGTGATGCAGCCAGTTACCGATATTCTGCGCCCTCCATTATTTAGGACATCAAGCAAGTTGGGGACTATGATTGTTGAAAGAAGGATGTCGCACACCGATAACTGAGTGAGGAAGAAATACATGGGAGATTGAAGACCCTCAAACTTGGCCACCAATACAATAATCAGCAGGTTCCCGACTAACGTCAAGATGAACATCACAAGAAACAGATCAAATAGAATGGAGTTTAAAATCTGTGGAGTTTGAAAACCCAACAGCAGAATCTCCACCACTTTTGTCTGATTTGTTACAAACATATTTCAAAAACCAAGATAAAATACAACAAAATATCTCCTCAGTTAATATTTACACAATTAAGCCAAGAGGGAAAGAACTAAACAAGCAGCGATTTCTTAGAATGCAAAGATGAAAATAGCCATAAGAAAACAACAGATTTAAAAGGGACAAAATCAACCCACTTTATTGCCAAAGGAAATCTTTAGTACAATGTGTGGCCATTCCTTATAGACAGACCTAACTTAGCCCAACAGCTCCAGAAACGAAAGCTTCCAAGAAGCTGAAGGTAAAAAAGTTTTCTTTGCATTACATAAATTATTTTAAAGCATATGAAAGCATCCTTTACATAACATTTTAGGTAGTTAATGTCATGAGATCACATATGGATACAATAATAAAGCAAGGTACCAAAAATATATTATCTACATCACTGAATATTCTTATATAAACCAATTATTTAATATTAATATTTAACAGTTAAATAACACCTATATGACACTATTTTTAAATAAAAAAAGCAATTCAAGATATCTTAACATAGCTTTCTTTCACTGAAAAATAAAATTGGCAAATTATGACCACTACTACCACTACTACTACAACTACTACCACTACTACTACAACTACTACTAATAGTAATAATGATATGGATAATATCACTTTATCAGGTTTTTTTACAGACAATGAGTGATATTTGTGAAAGACCTCATGAGGACCTACTGCTTCTTCTCAAAACGCCGCAGAGACAATGACCAGTCTGGGAGGGGAGGGCTGTCGTGTACTTCTGTTGAGTTTTCTTTTCATTTAAATGCTTAACAGATGTTTTTGCTGAAAGGAATAAAAATGTAAGTGAATGTACAACATGAATCAAATGGGTTTAGAAAAATATTTATTACTAGAAGCTTTTTAATGAAAAAAATCACATCACACTTCCTATTCCTTCTCTTTCTGTTTTCATCCTAAGGTCACTTCAGTCTAAATTTCCATGCATGGTGGGGAACCTTTTAGGAAACTTACGTATTTTATAGATGGCTTCAATAATAGGAATATAAAGGAAAAAATCCTTTATAATAATTTGAAATGGCCAATATGGTAACTTGTACTAGGGAAAACCAGGCTCCCCCTTAGTTGAAAATACTTATGATGCGTTGAACAAGTAGGGGATAGCTGAGAAGATTTTCACTATCAGTATTCCAGTGTTGAAGTATTGTGAACTTAAGTATCTTTTTTATGCATAAAGGACCTAAGGAATAGATATAAAAATAAAGAATTGGGATACTATAATATATCATCACATCAGTAAAATATATGCGCTATCACTGTGTAGAAACTGAGATAAAGAACCTTGAAATATCACAGAGCTATAGTTTACATGTACTTACAGAAGATTAAGGCTAATGACCTACAATAGCACAGCTAAAAATGTCAAAAGAAGTTGTTAATAACTGAATTTAAAGTAGACGTCATTTAGTCATTATATTCTTCTGTTTATCATCCAGTTTAAATAATAGAAACTTGATAAACCTACCGGTTTGGTCCATTGTCTTATGCCACCATCTAGGAGGATTAAATAACAGCCTCTGCAAATGTTTTATGAATTAAAGCAAGCAATGAACGGTCAATAACTGCTTTAGAGGTCTTTATGCTGTGAAAAAACCCATGACATCATTACTGATTGAAACACCAGGGATCAGTATAGAACAGGGAATTTCTGAATATAGCTATATTGGGAATACACAGCCCAGTCAGTCTTAACCATTGCAATAATTGTGGCTAGCAGATGAAATTCAAATGAAAACATCTAACAATTATGGCAGGAGATGATGGAAAATGATTCATGATTATAAGAGTGGTCTACTCATTAAGTAGTTGAATGGTCAGTTGACCTTTGACATAATTCCACTGGCCATACTCAACTTTAATTGTCAATCCACGCTAACACATCCAAAACTCGTCTGAAATATTATGTGTGCTTTAGGCGAGGACATGAGAGTTCAATGAAAATGTCTTCAACTGAAACTCACAAACTACACCATCTGCCATATTCAATTAAAATCTAGTTAATAAATAAAAACAAAACAGGGATCATCAGGATCTCTATTTGCCAAAGAGGGGCGGGCTGACAACCCCCCATCTACCCATCCCATGCATGGTGGAGTGGGGTTAATTAAAGTACCCCGTTATGGACATGAAAAATGAGGTACATTTTTTGGCACTATTTGTGCTTTTACACCCATAACTCCCTAAGTTATAAACTCTGAGATTCCCCATTTAGTAGATATTCCCTGGGTAAGTGACAGTCTCCAGCACTGGAAGGGTTAATTTCAAACAAAAGAAGTGGCCTTTACAGTCCCGGAAACTGGTAGTGACCAGTTCTATCTGGTCACTACTGTAAGCATGGCCAAAACCAGTTTTTCTAGTTTTTGGGAGGAGAGTAGGGGGAGAATGGGCAATGCAAAAGGGGATTTAATCCCATGCCTTAAGTTACATAGTTACATAGTTACATAGTTACATAGTTACATAGTAACATAGTAACATAGTTCATAAGGTTGAAAAAAGACCAAAGTCCATCAAGTTCAACCTATGTACATATTGTGTCCCCTACTGTGTTGATCCAGAGGAAGGCAAAAAACCCTTATGAAGCAGATGCCAATTGCCCCATACCAGGGGGGAAAATTCCTTCCCGGATGAGGACATCTGCGATCTCAGAGAGTTGGACTTTCCCGCTGCGCTTGGACTGGGAGGTGATCTAGACTTTTTAGTTGCGCATAAATGGGAACTGGAGAAGGCATATGAAAAACTGTTCAACCGTGTTCAACAGTATGCCCAAGTGACCATGGATTTCATGGACTTTATCGATTATTTATCCGAGGAAGTTGACCCAGAAGAGATGGATGGGACTGTGATCTCCACCTCTGGATCACAGGGATACTGGGTAGCTAGCCCAGATCCAATACCAGAGCTGTGTGACTATGCTCCACAACTGGATCCAGAGAGGGGGAATTTATTATATTTTTTGTCTGAAGATGTTAACCAAGGAGGGGTGGATAAGACAGCACTCTCTACACCTGGGTTCTTGAAATGCCAGACAGCCTACCCAGATCCCTTAGCCCCAGCTGAAGCACTGGCCTCTGCCCCACACCTGCAATGGCTACAGGGATCCAGGGAGATACGTTAGCCTGTCCATCTCCCGAGTGGCTGCTCACAAGTCTGGGAGCAGAGGAACCTGTCGTTCCTCCTTAGTGCCTCCGAACCAGCGAGGACATGTACTGGTTCCAGCTGTACGCATGAATGCTTTTTCTGGGAGAGCAGCCCATGGAGGAATGGGTGTCCGAGTTAAACGAGCTGGTCCAAACAGAGATGATGTTGGATAATGGATATAGGGCGTTACGATGGTATACAGCCCAGGTGTGTTCATGGCTGGAGGGTACAGAGCCCACAGAGGGCTATGACTTTGGTGGCCCAGGATTAATATGTGACAGTCTCCAGAAGACTGCGGTCTCTACACCTGGGTTCTTGAAATGCTGGACAGCCTGCCCAGATCCCTTAGCCCCAGCGGAAGCACTGGCCTCTGCCCCACTCCTGCAATGCTACAGGGATCCAGTGAGATGCGTCAGCCAGGCCATCCCCCCAGTGGCTGCTCACAAGTCCGGGAGCAGAGGAACCTGTCATTCCTCCTTTGTGGCAGTGGGAGCAACCGGGAGGGGATGCAGCCGGCCCATCTCCCCAGCAGCAGTTTACAGGTCCGGTAGTGGAGGAACCTGTTCTCCCACCCCAGCGGCTGCAGGGATTCAGGGAGATACAGCAGCTGCCCCATCTCCCCAGCAGCAGCAGGGAGGTGGGACAGCCAATCCATCTTCCCAGCAGCACAACCCAATTCCGGGACCGGAGGAACCTGACCTCCCTTCTCAGCGGCAGTTACAACACCAGGGAGTGGATAAAATTTCTTACCAGTGGCAGGACAAGTCCAGGACCTGTGTGGACATCTGATCGACTAATGCAGGCACAGACTGGCTTGAATCATTTTTGAGGGGGGAGAAATGGATTGCATTACATACTTCCAGCAGGGGACAGTGGGCACAGCGCACAGTGGGCACCCCCCCCCCATAAAGTAGTTTGTGTTATACCTCTATATGAAACTTGTCTTGTTATTGTGGTAAGCCTCAGTAAAGTTATGATTCCAGCTATCTCGGACGCCTGCCTGAGGGTTGAAGTTTCATGTTCCCAGTGGCCATGGGGAGAAGGAAGGATTGTTTGGTGGGTATACCCAGTTGAGGTACCGGTTGTTCCTGTCACACTACACTCTTGATCATTTTCAGTGTCCAAAAAAAAATACTTTTGTTGGGTTGTGGTTAGATTTGGATAGGGCATAGTTACAGGGAGAGGTCAAGATCGTGGACCAGAACACTATGATATGATGTAATATCATGATGCAAAGCTTGAGTGAATCACATGTAAGAACTTTGTAACTGTACTTTTAGTTATTAGCAATATCATATATTCTAAGAAAGATACCATTTAACGGATGTATCAAATTAACAAACTGTTCCTATTCTTTTTATAGAACAATAAATAAAAATATTCTCTAAACTAATGATTTATTCTAAACCATAATTTAATTCTGTGTTTTGCTTAACACTTTGCTCTTAATCCAAACTTAATCACCTTTTTATTACAAGATTAAGACATTAAAAAAAACAAACAAAATAAGTTAATTTCATTATTTCTTATGTTTTGTAAATAAAATTAAAAAAATTGTTACAATACCTTCTTTTATATCCTTGAATAACGACCTGAACATGTTATGTTGATACACATTCACACGTTTCCATTATATTGATTTTTATATGAATGTATACTTAGTTTTTATAACTATGTCTAATGTTTTTGCTCTATTGTAACTTTGAAAAATTAAAAAAAAAACCCAGGATTTGAAATTTGCAATTGAAATTAAAAAACAGGAAGTAGATAGAAAACCAGAAAGTAGGTGGAGAACGTTCTAATTATCTTGGAGGATGGGTAGAGCAATGGGTAAGCACCATCTATGTCAACTACCACAATAACCAGTACTTTTTGTACTTTTCTGGCGTTTTTACATTTTTTATTACAAATAAGCTAAACAATTTGTAGCATGAATTCATGATTCTTAAATTTCACAAATCATTCACTTTAACAAGTAATGCTAAAATATTTGAGCGCTTAATTGTAAAAGAACTTCTGTGATGTTGTGACTCAAGACACAGGCTGTCCTAAGTCCATTGTTCTTGGCTGATGGCTTCAGATGTAGTGTAAAAAGAACACAACTGATGGAGGAGATTAGTAAAGTTACCAAGACCCTTTCTTCTTCATTATTCTTTTCTTGTTCTTGTTCCAAATTAATCACCATGTAGTAGTAGCTCATTCAGCTCAAATTAGCTCATTATGTACATTTTCCAACATAGCAATGTTGAAATGTCCTCATTGTTTCACCTTCATTCTAAAATCTTCCTAGGTTATTTGATAGAAACCTTTTAAAATGTTGCTTGATGTTCTGATTCCTAAGACTGTATATAATTGGGTTTACAAATGGGCAGAGCGCTGTATATAGAAGAGATACTACCTTCTTGATATTGAAGGATTGCCATCGAGAAGGAGCTATATAAACCGTTATTGCAGTCCCGTAGTAGGTGCACACTACAGTGATGTGCGAGCTGCAGGTGGAGAAGGCTTTCTGCCTCCCGGTGCTGGAGGTGATTCTAAGAATGGTGATAAATATGGAAACATATGTAAAAATAACAAAGGAAAAAGGGACAGTCACAGAAGGTATGGATAAAACAAAGCCTATAAGTTCAGCACCAGTATGCTTTGTACAAGACAACTCTAGAAGGGGAGCAAGATCACAGAAGTAATGGTCAATTACATGACCACAAAACTGTAAAGCAGAAACAAGGGATACAATGATAAATGTTAGTATAAATGATAAAACCCAAGAGAAAAGGATGAGTTGGAAACAAAGCCTAAGACCCATAATCAGGGTATAATGCAGTGGGCGGCAAATGGCTAAATACCGATCATAGGACATCACCGTAAGAAGAAAACACTCCGTGCCTTGAGCTACACAATAAAAATAAAACTGAGTGATGCAGCCAGTTACCGATATTCTGCGCCCTCCATTATTTAGAACATCAAGCAAGTTGGGGACTATGATTGTTGAAAGCAGGATGTCGCACACCGATAACTGAGTGAGGAAGAAATACATGGGAGATTGAAGACCCTCAAACTTGGCCACCAATACAATAATCAGCAGGTTCCCGACTAACGTCAAGATGTAGACCACAAGAAACAGATCAAATAGAATGGAGTTTAAAATCTGTGGAGTTTGAAAACCCAACAGCAGAATCACCACCACTTTTGTCTGATTTGTTTCAAACATATTTAAAAAAACAAGATAAAATACAACAAAATATCTCCTCAGTTAATATTTACACAATTAAACCTTAAAAGGAACAAAATCAACCCACATTAAGGTGAATGCGTGGCCATTCCTTATTGACCTAACTTAGCACAAAAGATTCAGAAACATTTTTACTCATCTCAAACATATATTTTTTGCATCCGTTTTTCCAAGAAGGTTAAGGTAAATAAAATGATTTGAAAGCATATGAAAGTTTTTTTACATTACCTTTTAGATAATTCAAGTCATGAGATCACATATGGATATAATAATAAAGCAAGGTACCACAAATATATTATCTTCATTACTGAATATTCTTATATAAACCAATTATTTAATATTAATATTTAACAGTTAAATAACACCTACATGATGCTATTTTTAAAAAAAGATGTAAAAAAAACAATTCAAGATATCTTAACATAGATTTCTTTCACTGAAAAATAAAAATGGCAAATTATTATGACTACTACTACCGCTACTACTAGTAGTAATAATGATATGGATAATATCACACAGTTTTTTACAGACAATGAGTGATATTTTTGAAAGACCTCATGAGGATCTACTGCTTCTTCTCAAAAGGACGCAGACACAATGACCAGTCTGTTTTTCTTTTCATTTAAATGCTTAATGGAGGTTTTTGCTGAAAGGAATGAAAATGTAAGTACATGTACAACATGAATCAAGTGGGTTTAGAAAAACATTTATTACTAGAAGCTTTTTAATGAAACTATAAGACTGTAAATTGTAAGGGTCCATCACACTTCCTATCCCTTCTCTTTCTGCTTTCATCCTAAGGTCACTTATGATCAGTATTCCAGTGTTGAAGTATTGTGAACTTAAGTATCTTTTTTATGCATAAAGGACCTAAGGAATACATATAAAAATAAAGAATTGGGATACTATAATATATCATCACATCAGTAAAATATATGAGCTATCACTGTGTAGAAACTGAGATAAAGAACCTTGAAACATCAGAGAGCTATAGTTTACATGTACTTACAGAAGATTAAGGCTAATGATCTACAATAACACAGCTAAAAATGTCAAAAGGAGTAGTTAATAACTGGATTAAAAGTAGGTGTCATTTAGTCAGTATATTCTTGTGTTTGTGATCCAGTTTAAATAATAGAAACTTGATAAACCTACCAGTTTGGTCCATCGTCTTATACCACCATCTAGGAGGATTAAATAACAGCCTCTGCAAATGTTTGATGAATTAAAGCAAGCAATGAACGGTCAATAACAGCTTTAGAGGTCTTTATGCTGTGAAAAAACCCATGACATCATTACTGATTGAAACACCAGGGATCAGTATAGAACAGGGAATTTCTGAATATAGCTATATTGGGAATACACAGCCCAGTCAGTCTTAACCATTGCAATAATTGTGGCTAGCAGATGAAATTCAAATGAAAACATCTAACAATTATGGCAGGAGATGATGGAAAATGATTCATGATTATAAGAGTGGTCTACTCATTAAGTAGTTGAATGGTCAGTTGACCTTTGACATAATTCCACTGGCCATACTCAACTTCATTATGTCAATGTACGCTAACACATCCAAAACTCATCTGAAAAAGTCTGCGTGCTTTACCTACCCATCCCATGTGTGGTGGAGTGGGGTTAATTAAAGTACCTCAGGCAGACACCTACTGATCGGTGGGCCACTTTTTAGATAATATATATATATATATGAGTACTAACAGCAATCACACTCCTATCATGCCCAGTAAATGCTAGAACCTGGGTACGCCTGGGTATGATAGGAGTGTGATTGCTGTTAACCATTATATATATATATTTCTTATTTAATTTTGTCAATTTTGGGATGGTGTTACTTACTTTTAACAAAGTGTGAGATATTTTTTTTATGGTGTGGGGGGTCATTTTTGGTTTCGGGCAAGTAAATGCTGAATTTTTGGTGTCGGTCCAGAATTTTCATTTTGGTGCATCCCTACTACTAAGCCAGACACTGAAGTGGTAGGCCTACACCACATCAACGTTTGGCTTAGTATATAGTAATAGGTTTACCTGTATTTTGGATGCCTACCTCATTGCAACAAAAAGGGCCCTGGTTTGATCATCATCCCTACAGTATCAGTGAGATTTAGGGGTAAGGAATTAGAATTGTGGGGTTTTTTTGGTATCTCTTTCCATCTTTTATGACAGCGATTACCCCTTGACCTCAATGACGCGACATTTTTCATATTTTAATCCACTTATCCCACTGTGAATGGGAAGAGGATGAGGAAGTTCAGTGCCCTCACCTGACATGCACACAATTTTATCTCAAGGCCTCAAATGCCCCTGTGAGTTTTGTCATTTAAGGATGTGCAACTGAAGGCAGGCCTTTATTTACAAATCATTTTCAATTGAAAAGTATGAAAAAAACCCAGGAAGTATGGAAAAGTGATCTTTTTTTGTCAGCGTTTTTCGTCTTTTTATTACAAATGTCAAATCATACCATGAGTCCATGACGCAAAAATACTTTAAAAAAAGTTGGACTGTTTCAAAATGTGTTTTTAACTAGTGACACTAAAATAGTTTGAAAATAGTGGTAAAATAACGGGAATAGTTACCGGAGCCTAAATTACTGATCAGCTGGCTCATAGAGGAGCTGGTAGGTCATATGCAGACCATCATTGGTCATCCTTGAGTATATGATGTCCAGCTTCTGTGATCCAAGGATAAAGTACAAGTAGGCCCTTAAAAATAATTTTAACGTTTGGAGGGACAGGCATGAGCATGCTGAGGGGAGATGCAGGAGTTGGAAACGGAAAGTCAATCATTGTATGCTTCCCGTTGTATCTATCCATGTGTGTAGTGCTGCTGTTCCAGTCTGTTGCTGTTGTTGCTGCTGTAAGTTAATTTTGCTTTATAATGAAACAAAATGTGCAAACCCAAACAAACGGGAAACAAAGTTTTTGCTCGGGAACAAATGCAGTAAAAAAACTTACTTTCAATAGATCTACGTCCCAAAAGTAAGGGGGGAGGAGAGTCCATCAGAGCACCTTTTAGGTCCAACCAACAATAATGTGCAATGCCTTTAGGTTCTCATCTTTGGCCAGCAAAAGTGTGTCATCACTGAATAGGATCTGAAAAGCAAATTAGTATTCTCTTTTGCAAAAGCTTGGACACTCTTTGAGAGTTGGGAGAGACAGAAGTGGTTTTCATTCTCCACCATACTGCACTGTGGAACTTGCATCCTATTTCGGTAGGGGAGTAGGTAGAGTTTTTAATTTGTTATTTTTTATTGATATTTAATTGACATTAATTGACTCACCTCCATGCTCCATACTCCATTTTTAATGCCTAAGGATGGAGATGAGAGAGAGGCATGACATAGGGTCTACGTCTCTCCCAAAGGATAATTTTATACATTTTTTCACACCCATCCCCCGGAACTGATAACGGGGGTTGGGGAGTATACTTGGGTACTATCCTCCAAGATGATTTAGTTTCCATCATCAGCCCATCTTCGTTACTCCAGTCTCCTGATGGCTACTAGTTTATGGGATTTGTTTACTTCTTCTCACAAGACCCTGGAGACGAGAGGTGACATTTGCCGTTTTGAACTATTTAACTTAAATTGAATCCAAGGAATTCTCATGAATTTGTGAATTGGACTTTTCTACAACTTGTGTAAAAGGAGTAGAATACATTTTATTGCTTCAAAAAATGATTACAGAGGAGGAGAGAAACAACACTATATGTTTTGAGCTCTTCAGAGCTTATTCTTAGACATATCAAATACAACTGAAAAAAACACTTATAAAAGCACACAGAAACCAGGCATGTTACAATAAAAGAAATTTACCAAAAATTGATAAAATAAATAATAACTGCAAACAAACGTTTACATTTTGATCATGTTTGCAAATGTGTCATTTTTTGATGGTTTTGAAACTCATGCATTAGTTAAAAACATATCTGAACCAAAATTTAATTTTTCTGCTTAACAAAAACACTTTTTTGAACTTTTTGAATTTTTGGAAATTGGACAGGAAGTAGGTGGGAAAGCAGGAAGTAATGGAGGACATTAAAATTGTTTTGGAGGAGAAATACAGTAAAACATCATCTATGTCAACTCCCACAATGACCCCCAAAATATTTTGCCCTTGCATAATCCTGGACTGTTTTGACAACTTCCGTCCGAAACTACATGGCCAATGAATGTTTTTACATAAATATCAAAAATATCAAAAATGTAATGTTTTGAAATTGCTCTCGAACTGATAATTTTAAAGCTTAATGGTAAAAAATGTTTGCTTTCTTAAGTCCAATGTGCTTGGCTGATGGCTTCATGTGTCTCATAAAAATAACACTATTGTTTTCAGCAGTAAATCAGGTATTAAACCTCTATTTACAACCAGATCCCTTGTTGTCAAGATTGATCAGACTGAAAAATATTTATCAAGTTCTAAAATCTTCCTTGGGTATTTGATAGAAACTTTTTCAAATGTCGTTTAAGATCCTGATTCCTAAGACTGTATATGATTGGGTTGACCAACGGGCAGATCACCGTATAGAGAAGAGACACTGCCTTCTTGATATTGAAGGATTGCCATCGAGAAGGCGCTATATAAATCGTTATTGCAGTCCCGTAGTAGGCGCACACTACAGTGATGTGCGAGCTGCAGGTGGAGAAGGCTTTCTGCCTCCCGGTGCTGGAGGTGATTCTAAGAATGGTGATAAATATGGAAACATATGTAAAAATAACAAAGAAAAAAGGGACAGTCACAGAAGGTATGGCTATGATAAGGTCTACAAATTCAGCAACAGTATGTTTTGTACAAGACAACTCTAGCAGAGGATCAAGATCACAGAAGTAATGGTCAATGACATGGCCACAGAACTGTATAACAGAAACCAAGGGTACCATGATAAATGTCAGTATGAATGATAAACTCCAGGACAAAAGGATAAGTTGGAAACAAAGTCTAAAACCCATGATGGACGTGTAACGCAGGGGGTGACAAATGGCCAAATACCGGTCATAGGACATCACCGTGAGAAGGAAACACTCTGTGGCTTCTGATACACAATAGAAAAAAAACTGAGTGATGCAGCCAGTTACCAATATTCTGCGTCCTCCATTACTTATAACATCAAGCATGTTGGGGACTATGATTGTTGAAAGCACCATGTCGCACACCGATAACTGAGTGATGAAGTAATACATGGGAGATTGCAGACTCTGAAACTTTGCCACCAATATAATAATCAGCAGGTTCCCGACTAACGTCAAGATGAACATCACAAGGAACAGAAGAACCAGAGCAGGGTTCAAAATCTGTGGAGTTTGAAAACCCAACAGCAGAATCATCACCACTTCCTTCGTATGATTTCTTGCAAACATATTTACAAATAAGACAACTGAAATATGTTATCTTTATTTTATTAAATAAAGATAGAATTCTAGAAGTAAATGAGACGACACGAAAACTAAAATTGTGTGTGGGAGGAAAGTTGTTAATTTGGTTGTTTTATGGAAAGATATTGGTGCTCATAGAGACCGTACTAAATCCTCCCTTAATAGTGACAAAAATCCATAACCAGTGTGCTTGGGTTACTCTGTCCCGTTCAATCCTCCAGAAACTGGGGGGGGGAGTTGTAAGCGAAGTAAGTGGTTCTTCGGGATGCTAATAATGGAGATAAAAATAGCAGTAATACATATTAGCCAAAAAACAAAACAGAACATAAGCCGTAAAAATCACAAAGTCAGCCAAAGTTAATATAAAGTTAAATACGCATCTTATGGAAAGACAGCATTTAGCCCAAAATCTCTAGAAAACATTTAAATGCACCTCAAATGTATTTATTTTGCACCCACTTCTCCAAGTAGCTTAAATGAAAGAAAAAGGTCCTAGTGTTACATAGAAGACTAAAATAAATAAAAAATATCCTTATATCATCTTCATAACAGGATATAATAATATAAACCAATAGCAGTTTTATGATTTTAGATACATTTTTAACTAGCTAACGTGTAAATCACCCTTTTTTCCAAAAAAAAAGAAACAAAATAAAAAAAACACACTTTAACTTTTTTGAAACAAATTATATTGCTCTTGAGTGGTGATGCGTGGTAGGACGTCCTATGAAGCGACTGTCTGTTCTTGGAGAGCCTCAAACCTGCTTTGTATGGCATATAAAAATCTTTGA
Source organism: Spea multiplicata (assembly GCA_009364415.1). Classification (NCBI taxonomy): domain Eukaryota; kingdom Metazoa; phylum Chordata; class Amphibia; order Anura; family Pelobatidae; genus Spea; species Spea multiplicata. The sequence continues at coordinate 3,451 of VKOC01005309.1, read as the reverse complement.
AAAAGACAGTTTAGCTAACTGATCAGAATTTTAAGTGGCCGATAAGGCACCATGTACTAAAAAAATATGTCAAGATGACTCAATAAGAACAGTATTACAAGTTTACTCAGCATATCCATCTTTTTATCACCATAATAAACAGACAGAACCTTCATGAACCTTCATGAACCTACCAGTCTGGTCCATCCACTGATACCACCATACAGGAGGATAAGATGTCTCCACCAAGACAAGCAATAAACGGTCAACACTCGCTTTAGAGATCTTTATACTGTGCGAAACACATGACTTCATGTCTGATTAAAACACTCGGGATCAATGTAGCCAAGAGAGTTTAGAGTCTCAGTGCAGCAAAAATGGGAAGAGACATCCCAGTTCAACTTAGGTATTCCTCCACTGACACGATTGTTAATTTCAAGAATTTATCAAATAAAATGTATATGGTATGCAGAAATCGTACACTGTATTATCAAACTTATATGGATATCCCTCCCTATTATTGAATTTACGTTTGTTTCAGTCACACCCATTGCTAACAGGTGCATAAAACCGAGTGCATAGGCAGCCATCTCCATAGACAGCCATGGACAGCCATGGACAGCCATGGACAGCCATGGACAGCCATGGACAGCAAAATGGGTCATACCACAGAGCTCAGTGACTTTCATAGGATGCCACCTTTGCAACAAGTCGGTTCTGCCCTGCTAGATCTGTCCCGGTCCACTGTAAGTGCTATTATTGGGAGGTAGAATTAGCTAGGAGTAGCAACAGCTCAGCCACAAAAGAGATAGACCACGCACGCTCAAGGAGTGGGGCTGCTGAGTGCTGAAGCACATAACATATAATCATGTCGCAAGTATGTTCTCTTTGGAATCACCTACTACAGAGTTCCAAACTGCCTCCGGAAGCAACATCAGCACAAGGACTGTGTGACGTGAGCTTCATAAAATGGGTTTCCATGGCCAAGTATCTCCACACAAGCTGAAGGTCACTATGCACAAAGCCAAGTGTTTGCACACTGTCACGGGAATTTAGAGCAGTGGAAAAGTTATCTGTAGTGATAAATCACGTGTCATTATCTGAAAGTATGGAAAGTATCTGGGGCTGTTTTTCTGAGTTTGGGCCCCTTAGTTCCCATGAACAGTAAAGCCAATGCTACAACATACAAAGACATTTTAGACAATGGCATGCTTCCACCTTTGTGGCCCCAGTTTGGCTAAGGCCCTCTTCTCTGCCAGCATGACTGTCTCAGTGCGCACAAAACTAATTTAAAACCTTGGGATTTTTCATCTGAAATGAAAGGTCAGGAAACGAATTTAATTGCTCATAAACAACGCTGGCAAAAATGAGCCAAATACATTTGTTGGCCCATTAGCACATGGCTGGCTGTCACAAAAACTGCAAAGGGGAGACAAACTACATAGTATTTGACTATATATTACTATGTATTCAGAATGTGATGCCATCAAGGTTCCTGTGGGTGCAATGGTCTGGTGTGCCAACACTTTTGTCCATATAGTGTGCATATATGATTAATATGTATTATTAAACATTCATCTACAGAAACCAGACAAGCCAGAAGGCTTGTTTTTCCCTCAGAAATCTCATGGTGCTGCCACAACCACAAGGGATTCTGGGTAGGCACATGCAAATAAGGTCAACAATAATCACCTTTTGCCTCTGTATCCACTTTATACATGGAACCCTTGAAAGTAATTGCCCGCTGTACAAGACAGCCTTTAGACAAAACTCGGGTAAGAGGTGCAGTAGTCAGATCACCGCTCATGGACAGATGTTTTTTCCTTAATGGGACTCGTCAGCATGAGGTTGGGATACTGGCTTAATAACTGAGGCTTGGGGTAGTATTAGAAATACCTTTACATACGTTATCTACACACACCAGACAGGCCAGAAGGCTTGTTTTTCCCTCAGAAATCTCGTGGTGCTGCCACAACCACAAGGGATTCTGGGTAGGTGCATGCAAATAAGGTCAGCAATGATAACCTTTTGCCTCTATATCAAAGGTCAGCAATGATCACCTTTTGCCTCTATATCAACTTGGGTTACTCTGTCCCGTTCAATCCTCCAGAAACTGGGGGGGGGAGTTGTAAGCGAAGTAAGTGGTTCTTCGGGATGCTAATAATGGAGATAAAAATAGCAGTAATACATATTAGCCAAAAAACAAAACAGAACATAAGCCGTAAAAATCACAAAGTCAGCCAAAGTTAATATAAAGTTAAATACGCATCTTATGGAAAGACAGCATTTAGCCCAAAATCTCTAGAAAACATTTAAATGCACCTCAAATGTATTTATTTTGCACCCACTTCTCCAAGTAGCTTAAATGAAAGAAAAAGGTCCTAGTGTTACATAGAAGACTAAAATAAATAAAAAATATCCTTATATCATCTTCATAACAGGATATAATAATATAAACCAATAGCAGTTTTATGATTTTAGATACATTTTTAACTAGCTAACGTGTAAATCACCCTTTTTTCCAAAAAAAAAGAAACAAAATAAAAAAAACACACTTTAACTTTTTTGAAACAAATTATATTGCTCTTGAGTGGTGATGCGTGGTAGGACGTCCTATGAAGCGACTGTCTGTTCTTGGAGAGCCTCAAACCTGCTTTGTATGGCATAAAGAAATCTTTGAAAAAGACAGTTTAGCTAACTGATCAGAATTTTAAGTGGCCGATAAGGCACCATGTACTAAAAAAATATGTCAAGATGACTCAATAAGAACAGTATTACAAGTTTACTCAGCATATCCATCTTTTTATCACCATAATGAACAGACAGAACCTTCATGAACCTTCATGAACCTACCAGTCTGGTCCATCCACTGATACCACCATACAGGAGGATAAGGTGACAGTCTCCACCAAGACAAGCAATAAACGGTCAACACTCGCTTTAGAGATCTTTATACTGTGCGAAACACATGACTTCATTTCTGATTGAAACACTCGGGATCAATGTAGCCAAGAGATTTTAGAGTCTCAGTGCAGCAAAAATGGGAATAGACATCCCAGTTCAACTTAGGTATTCCTCCACTGTAACGATTGTTAATTTCAAGAATTTATCAAATAAAATGTATATGGTATGCAGAAATCGTACACTGTATTATCAAACTTATATGGATATCCCTCCCTATTATTGAATTTACGTTTGTTTCAGTCACACCCATTGCTAACAGGTGCATAAAACCGAGTGCATAGGCAGCCATCTCCATAGACAGCCATGGACAGCCATGGACAGCAAAATGGGTCATACCACAGAGCTCAGTGACTTTCATAGGATGCCACCTTTGCAACAAGTCGGTTCTGCCCTGCTAGATCTGTCCCGGTCCACTGTAAGTGCTATTATTAGGAGGTAGAATTAGCTAGGAGTAGCAACAGCTCAGCCACAAAAGAGATAGACCACGCACGCTCAAGGAGTGGGGCTG
>VKOC01005306.1:0-10282 GCA_009364415.1 Spea multiplicata | reverse complement strand
GTGTGTTTATGGCTGGCATTTGTAAGGGAGGGGGGGGTAATATGTGTGTGTATTTTAACAGTCTGTCCATTACTGTTACTTTTTCAGGCCTAAAGGGTGTAGAGTGATTCACTCTAACACAGTTGAACCCACGGGGACTATTAAGTATTGTTTTAAATAAAATTAGAGTATCCTTTGCTGAGTCCAACAACCATGTCCACTGGGCAAGTCATGTGGATGCAATCTGGGCAAGTCCTATGTGTGCTGGGCAAATCCTATATGTGCAATCTGGATGCCGGGGCTGGCCATTGGGGTGTTTGACCTGTGATCTATGGATGCAATTTATGGTTTCTATGCATAATTTATTTGGTATATAGAGGTACACACTAGAGGTATATATATAGTGTTTACATTTCATTTTCAGTTGATCTAGACTGGCAAAGTTGGATTTGTATGTCTTATTCAGTTAATCTATACTTGGGGAGGAAGAGATGTGGCACAGTGAAGGAGGTTACAAAGGGACTCTGGTGATGATGACGGGGGGCACCATAGGGGTGGCCCACGCAGGGTGCCTGAACACCTAAGTCCTGCCTTGTATTTATAATATATCACAGCACACCACAATGGAACATACTATTTTTTCCATCAGAGAGGACCCTTTTTTTCTGGATTAATTCACTGCTAAATGTTTCCTACATGGATCATCACATATAGTGCTAGACATAAGGAAAATAGTATTTCTACAGTTATACAGAACAAATATTATTCACAATAATATCATTTCATCCTCCTTGTGGTCAAAAATAAATGTGGCTTGCATTATCCTATAATAAACTGTACCTTGCCATTACAACACTGGAAAAAAATATGTGTGAGTTATTGCCTGTGTGATTTTAGTCAGCAGCTTGTGAGGTTCCAGAATTTGATATCAAATGCTGACTACTGAGTCATAAGCACAATTGAACTATTGGCATATAAAAATGATAGTTGAGTAGGAACTTAACCTTATAAAGACATCATTTGGGACGCAGAGGGATTGGGATTCACTGAAACGTAAAAGTAGTGTAGCCTTAAACGTAAATGCAGGATTTTTACAGTGATAAAAATGCTAGGAGAACATTTATCTGTTATCGGTGCATCATAATAAACAATACAAGTGAGATGTTTAAGATTTGTGGAATACAAATCAATAAAATCGATTTACTAAAATGTCAGTATTACTATACAATTGTAAATGTACATCTTCCATGAGTTAATTGTGTTTAATTAAATTTACCATGTTTTTCAGCATTACGAAGCTTGATTAGCAATAGCCATGAACGTTATATTTAATAACCAGTTATGTACTTATGTATACACAGATATGCAGCCACTAAAGAGACACAACTACATTCATACAGACTTCCTTCCATAATACATACTAACAAGCAGATACTCCATATATTTCCATTTCCATATAAATGGTTCAAAGCTTCTATATGTATGTAATCTACTGTTTACAAATAAAACTGTTAATTGCAAATATAAAGAGAAGTCCACTTATATGGGTGCAATGCTCCATTTCAAATATCCATAGTATTGACAAGTAGGTATCTAGCAATGCTGACATAACTATTGGCGTGTAGAATGGAACAAAAACCTAAAGTTTTGGCCTAAAAAATGGTGGTGTGGTAGGTGATTGAGCAAAATAATTTAATTTAATAGTTTAAATTATATTTAATTACACATATAAAAAAGATACGTAGATAATTAAAATGGTGTTCTGTTACAGAAGAGTTGACTTAACACCCCGTTAAGTTTTACACTGTTCATCGATGCCAACCGCTCTCTGCGCTCTGAAAAAATGAATCGGTATCATGGCGCTCTCTGGTGGGGAAATATATAATATCATAGAAGATGTAAAAGAAATGAGTATTGTAGTGTGAATTAATATACTTTTTATTTTAAGGATGAGCTTTCAAGAGTACCATATTCCCTTTATCAAGTCAATAGTAACCACAAAACATCTAAGTAAGACATGGGCAGCAGAACATGGGTTAAGAAAAAACACCTAATAAGATAAAGATTGTAAATTAATTCAGCCAGTGTGGAAATACCGTAATTTGAAGGGATAAGGGAAGTCGGAGTGATAATGGCATTGTTAAAAAAATGCATACATATATCTTTAGATCAGGTGTGGGGAACGTCCGGCCTGCGTTATGTCACATGACCCTGCTGCGTTCCTGCTTCCCCTGGCTGGTAAAAGAGAAGTTGTTCGCACACAACATTTTTGGTGGGTTTATCTGCATGCAATCTAAGGAAACACTCCCAAAAACATGGAGAGGATGGTGTAACAAAAAAATAAATAAATAAGAAACGAAAATTAATGTTATAGCTCCCTTTGCCAGAGATTGGTGACCGAATGGTTGCATAATAAGTGTCCAAATGCTTCTACTGAAATACCCTGAGATGTCTTCACTCCAGAACATATATACTTTTGCAGGAGTATTTTGAGCTGGTATGCTGCCAAACAATCCTGAATGAGACATAGGCTTCAGAAAATAGAATTATGTTGGGTATCTCTGTAACCAGCTGAAATTTCCTTGATTTTACATGTAATCTGTACAAACAATACTAAGAAACATGAAGAGAAAAAAAAAAAGCAACGGAAAGTAATATTACAGCCAGGGATTGGTGACCAACTGGTTGTGTGATGAGCCCAAATCTGCTACCCTGGCTCTCTCCAAAACTATACACTTTTTGTGTTAATGGGCTGCTAAATAGTCCCAAAAGCTTTCCATAATAAAATTTCATGTTTGGAAAACATGCACGTTCCACTTTGTACCCCGAAAATTCAAGACACTTTTTGGACAACTGAACTTGTTCGGGGACCATTTTTAATAGTAGAATATTAAAACAAAATCTAAAATACTAAATGTGGGTCTATGCATCTAAAAATGGTATCGAAAGAAAGCTCTATCTGTCTGTTTGAAAAAAACAATATAAAATATGCATGGGTAATAAAAAGGAGAATCATATTTAAGTAAACATAGTGTAAAAATGCTGAAAAGTCTCAGGTTTTTGGGCACAAAAAGAAGGAAGGCGTTAAATAAAAAAATTTTCCCCAAAAACATACTACTAGTAACGAGTGGTGTCGCTATGGAATGGGGTGGGGATTTGAAAGGCAGTGAGGCTCAAGTGTTTTATTGAAAAGTATACTTTATTCCAAATGTTCTGGAGATGAGACTTCATCCTACAAGCAGCATAAAAAGTTCCAGGAGGTTGCACTTGGTGGTTTGTCACTTGGCCCTGCACCACTAGCTTGGCAGCTCACACTGCATGTGTGGAGGAGTGGAGCCAGGCATCTGACAGAAGGAAAACCACATGGAATGCCATATGTGGAGGCTCACAAACTTTACTGCTGGATTATTGAGATATCATGAAACAGTGTTATAGCTACTGTTTTTACCTTTGCTTATTTCGATCCATTGCACATTCTATAAAGTGATTTGATTCATGGACTACAACGACCAATTTAGATTAGCTGAAGGTGCCCAGTGAGGTGTGTCCTTGTTTCTGCTACTTGTTAAGCTCTGCATTATATCTTCTTTCAAAAACTGTTACACACACGCTAACACCACATGCTAACAAACACCAGTGCTTACCAATTTGCTAACATACACACACAGTAATGCTAACACCATCCCGTGGGTCATTTTTTGGTGGTATTTGATGGCGATAACTGTTATAATACCTGCCTTAAGGGTGATCCCTGAATGAAATGTTTTTAAACATACCCCCCACAATTTGCATTTATGGTTCAACAATACAAATGTGTGTATCAGTTTTCTACTTTTTTTCAATTAAAATTGTTTATTTCAGTGACCATGAAGAGGGGAAGTAGTTTTGCCTTACTGAACTTCCGATTCCCCTTGAACACTCCAATGGCCTCTCTCTTTGGAGGGGATCTAAAAGATTTAGTTATCCTGCAGATCTTTTGTCTGGGGAGGGAAGGAAGGGGGTTACATTTCCCCTGTGATTAAAGGGACACTCTGGCCTTTAATGCAAAAAAGGACCAATGAGCTTTTGTTGACTGATGTAATGGGTAAAGTTGTAGGCCCCAAAAAACTGGTGTGCTAGAGGCGTAAAGAGGGTGGTATAGTCCTTGGCTTAGTTTGCGTCAATTATGGAATTGAACCCTTTCCTATATGAGCATCGTGATGGAAGCCTCCATGCCCTGGGCTCCATCAGGGCCCTGAGGGCCACCCTCCTCCCTACAGACTATGGGCTCTGGCTTTGGAAGGGGTTCTGTTTTTGGAGAGGTGGGTACAGGGGGTCCATTTGAACTACTTCTTCTCCCTGGTACAGAGTGCCACGTTTCCCAATTACAAGAGACTAAAGACTGTGGAGCTCGGACACAGATTTGGGGTACCTGCATTTTGGGAGGGGGTTTTATATGTGGTGTGTTACTCTCCATCAGGTCAGGACCGAGGCCTCTATGGCCAGTATTTGCATTAAGATCTGATATCCAGCCCGTTTCAGCCAGAAGTCAGGGAAGCACCCGTGTTTACCATCTTTACCATAGACTACAATAGCGACCCCTTACTGGGCTGAGGTGGGCTGAGTGCAAATACTGAGCTGTGTGCAAAGTAGGTTGTAACCCCTGACAGCAGCCCTGGTGAGAGCCTTGTTTTAACCAAATCCCCAACCCCTTCATGCTTCACTGTTGCCTGCACTCATTAGTCCAGAGCTGCCATTTTCCTGCACCCCAGTTCCTGTGCTTTTGTGAATAGTTGAGTTGCTTGGCCTTGATTCAATGTCAGAGGTACGGCTTTTTGGCTGCAAGTCTTCCACAAAGACAACTTCTGACCAGACTTTGCCAGGCAGTAGACAAGCTTAACAGAGTCCCCTTGTTTTCTGCCAATCCTGAGATGATGGCACTGAGGAAGATCTTCCAGTTGTGAAGGGAAGTAAGCATCTTTAATCTTTCATCTGCTGCTTCATCTTACTTGGCCAACCACAGAGTCTATGATCCTCAACATTGCCCGTTTCTTTGTGCTTCTTGGACAAAACAAATGGAAACCCCTGATTGCTTTTACATTTTTGCCTGGGAGAGACTTTGCTGTTGTGGTATAACTACCTTGTGTCTTGTTGCTATGTTCAGTCTTGCCATGGCGCAAGGCTTTTAACATTAAACTGTCTTAGGCAACCTCACTGAGTTTGGCTGTTCCTTACCCGGTTTTATTCCTCCTACACAGCTTTTTTTGGTTTCATTTCATGATTTTGTTTTGACCTACATTATAAATTGATGATCATTAACACATATTTTGTATAATTTAGTCATACACCTAACTTTATGTTTACACAATCCCTGACTTTGTGTAAGTGTGACTAGAATTGATGCAAAAGGTGGTCACATTAATTATAGATTTGATTTATATATTTTTTCTGTTCACTTACTTTGGATTTTGTTAAATGAAAAAAAAAAAAACTATTTACATGTCTTTTTTAAACCAGTCGTACTTTACGGGATTTTGACACCTGCCTAAAAGTTTGGAAAGTATTGTAACTTCCCTTTAAATCGTTTTTTCACACATCCCACCTCACTCCCATTCCATTGGATGGAAAAATAAGACAGTGTTTTAATAAAAACGTAAAACCCATAGAACTTTAAGAACCGTATAATTAACAACAAACTGAATGCTTAACTAATCCCAGTCTTTCAGCATAACAAAACATTTAACTTAAACTATGCTTGTTTACTTTCCCAAAGGCTGCCTCCTGCTTGACAGGCCAACATACCAGAAACTTTAGGGAACAAGCTATGCAGCTTTGAAAATTGTCTCACTTGAAGTGTAAGCCCAGCCCAATTTTACGAGAGTAACACTGCTTTAAAAATGAGATGGCAAACAAAGATATATTTGAAAAACAATTTTTACATTGCACAATTTTGATCTCTGTATTTTCGATGACACCTATCGGGAGAAAGAAGACACACTATGTTATATACACACATGAATATCTGAAATTGGTTCAGTCAATCTCAATTTCTGTATTTAGATGACTCTCTGTACTTCTTTGGACTCCGATCTCTTCTGTCACGTTCCTTCTCCCTTGGTTCTCTCTCTTTTTCTTTAGAGCTGTAGTAGCTGCTCCGTTCTCGAGAACGACTGCGGCTTTTACGGCTCTCTTTCTTGTCACTCCTTTTTTTCTCTCGACAGTAATCATCCTCGTACCTGCTGCATCGTGAGTCTTTCTCAGGTACCTTACAAATAAAGTACATAATAAATATCCACGTATTTATCCACACACAGTTTTTTTAATGTGCTTCCTTGTATGATTTTTATATGTAATCGACCATTTAGTCTGAATTAAACATAAAACATGAAAGAAAATAAAACTTTTTTTTAGTTTTGTATACAATAACATGCATGCAACTTGAGCAGCAGAGGAAAAGTACCTCAAAATACATTTAGAAAGCACCAAATATACAATGGATTTACAACTATTTTTGCAACAGGGGAAATATTAGACACACATCAAGCTATAAAGTTTTTAAATTTGGTTTGTTCATTAGCGGATTTTAAAACATACATATATGACAGTAGCTACTTAAGGAAAACATTTTTAATATTTAGGCATTTTTCCTGATTAAGATATGCCAAGATCTCTTCTTATATTTGTGTTGTGTAAACCAACTTAAACAATTGAATCTAGGGATACCTTAGATTTTTTCACTTTTCGTTCATCTTCATCTTCTGAATGATGATGATGACGTTTTTTCTCTTTTTTGTGTTTGGATCTTTGATTACTGCTCAGTCCCTCCATATCTTCATCAAGCAGCAGATCATAGTTGCTGCTATTAAGTACAGACTGTTAAGGAGAACCTATTTCCCACATCCAAGTCATGCAATAAGCAAACCAAACCATCGCTTATTTAGGTAATCAATCAAAATTTTCTATCCGTATTTGGGAATTTGATTCTGGTCCACTACACGCAAAGACAAACAATAACTCTGTTGGTATGGTGAAACCAATATGGTATGGTTGGGTGAAAATAAAGAGGTATAGCAGTGTACATAGAAATTATAACACACCTAAACAAAACTAAACTAAATTAGTTAAATTTACCGAAAATACCTGATTTTGGAAATCTCAAAACTTCCATACTTTTAAGCAGTTACAAGGCACATATTATAAAGGTGGTTTCTTACATTTTGCTGGGATTTTGAACAAAGAAATAAAAAAACACACATAAAAGTACATATTTCTGTGAATCAGACAACCCAGGGCATGTCGTTATAGGCTTCTGTATCATGCAGCTGTTTAGCAACCAGTCACTGCCAAAGTTCTAGCAATAAATAAATGTCTACATTTTTTGTTATGGCAAAGAAATCCATCCACAATTTTTCAGCTGCAATTCCAGATAATGAAAATATCCCACATGCATAGGCATTTTTGGGGGTTTTCTGGACATTACAGGTGCCAAGTTGGAACACGCTGTTACAGTTTCCAAACATGAAATTTTTCTTACCTGGCCTTATATGTCAGTTGCGACTGTCTAGCAGTCAAAATACGCAAAAATATATATCTGCCCAGCTGTATCTCCCAATTCCAGTAATACCGGAAACGCATAGGCTTTTATTTTGGGTTCTGGACATTCCAGGTCACAAATTGCCGCATTCAAAGCATCTTAATAGACCCCCAGTTCAACATGCTGACATTGTTATGGCAGGGAAATGTATTAAGCTGCATTTCCAAATTCCACTAATATTGCACATGCATATTTGTTTTGGAATTTGCAGGGCAAAGGCTCGATAGGATTTTGGTGCGGGTTTATGTGCCAATTTAATATACTGCCTTTTCCCTTGTGGCTCAGCCAACCGGATGCAAAAGGCAAATATCTAACCAAAAAATAACTCACTTTGTACGATATGCCATAAAACAATAATAACCATGCAGTGGTACCTGGAGACTTTCCTAATACCCTTCTTAAAGCAGACTTTTTTTGGCACCGGTGGGGAGAATTGTGCAAGAAAAAAGAAAAACGGCTGCCACGCGTTTGGTTTAAAAACTTCTTTAGCTGCAGAGTAACGGCGCCGTTACTCTGCAGCTGAAGAAGTTTTTAATGAAATGCATCCTGCATTTTGGCGCCCAGCCTGGCCAGGCATTACTATTTCCACAGTGAGTCTTATTAGATTTTTCTTTCATTGCTGATTGATTATTATTCTTTTATTATTGTATGTCTCTTATTATTTTTATTTTGATATGTATTTTTAATAATTTCTTTGCTTAATGTTTGTTTACTTACTTAATAAATTATATATTTGTATACTTATACTTTGCCGGAGCACTGTCTTCTTTTAGTTATAATCAGGAGTAATACCATATAATTGCTTTTTACAAAACATGGTACACTGATCCACAGCTGTTATGCAAAAGGTACATCCCTTAATGATGGTAAATGCGGGTTTTCTTTCTTTTTTAACCCAAAAGGGCACATATCTCTAATAAACTGGAAGACCGTTTTTTCTTCGCATGGTTGTTCTCAGATCAACTTGGCACATTCTAAGTTAAAAAACCTTTCTAGCTACCATTTTTATTGTATAGGAACTATAACACTAATCATGCTTTTGACAAAAGGATACTCTTGTTTAGGTTTAGCTTTATCTTTCAATGCAAGCTTGGAGCGTTTTTCAGCATCCTTCTCGTACTCTTTGAAATCATCCATTGAATACTTCCCACCTGTACAAAACAAATTGGAACATGCACTATAAGATAAAAACAGGACATACTAAGATATACTTAAAAATGAAAAGATAAAAACAATAGCATAAGCATAAAAGTAAATTCCTGCAAAATAAGTTACATAGACTGTCAACACGAATCATGAACTGTATCCTTGCAGAAACAAAATGCTGTGAATTGCCAATACAGAAAATGCAAGTCACTCTATATTAAGTAATCATAGTCTAGCACACACGTGCATTCATTTTTATGTATTTTAAATATTAGGCATATAGTGCATATGCCGTTATTTTTCTTAGAGAGATAGATGAAAAAGGCTGGTATCTTATCACAGCTCATAGCACAACTTTAATGGATGATTAATCCCAAAACTGTGAGTTCAGGGAACCAAGTTAGAAGAAAAAAAATCGTACAATTATGCCAAACTATGGTCTGATCTTCAACTAAGTTACAGTAATGAGCAACCACAAACTATTTTAACTAGTTACACACAAATTATTGCATTGTTCTTATTCATACAACATTTAAACACTCACAGTGTTGGCCTGGAAAAAGTATGTGAACCCCTAGGCTAATGGACTACAACAAAAGCTAATCAGGAGTCAGGAGTTAGCAAACCTGGAGTCCAATCACCCAAACGGGTTTCCTCACTACGCATCCAATCATGTGAATCAAAAAATAAACATCAGAAGACCTACGATCAAGAATTGTTCATATGCATACAGCTGGAAAGGGTTACAAAGTAACTTCAAAGCGTTTATATATTCATCGGTCCACAGTTAGACAAATTGTTTAAAAATGGAAATTATTTAGTACTGTGGCTGTTCAGCCAAGATGACTCCAAGGGAGCAACGCAGAATGCTCAATGAGATAAACAAGAACCCTAGCTAAAGGCTTGAAGGTATCATTGGAACTGATCAACATATCTGTTCATGAGTCTACCATATGCAAACAAATTGAACAGGTATAGAGTCCATGGCAGGACACCACAGAGGAAGCCGCTGCTCTCCAAAACACAAACAAAAAACATTGCTACACGCCTGAAGTATGACAAAGAGCATCTTGACACGCTAGAACACTACTAGGAAAATGCTTTGTGGACTGATGAAATTAAGGTTGAAGTGGTTAGAGAAAAACATGCAGCACTACGTATGGCATAAAAAGGACCAACACGAAAACATCACCCCAACTGTAAAGTACGGTGAAGAGAGCATCATGACTTGTTGCTGCTTTGTTGCCTCGGGGCCTGGACAACTTCCTATCATCGAGGGGAGAATGAATTCCCAAGTGTATCAAGGCATCACATCAGACATCCTGAGACTATGGCTGAGCTTAGGCAGTTCTGTAAGGAAGAATTGCCTAAAATCCATAGCTACCAAAGGCATTTAATTGGAGGTTATTGCCGCCAATGGAGGTTCAACCAGTTATTAAATCCAAAGATTCAGTTACTTTTCCCACCCGCACTGTGAATGTTTAATGGGTGTGTTCAATATAGACATGGAAGATTGTTTGTGTGTTATTAGCTTAAACACATTCTGTTTCTCAGTACTAGTGACTTAGATACAGATCAGATCAC
>VKOC01005303.1:0-29983 GCA_009364415.1 Spea multiplicata | reverse complement strand
CTGCCCCATTAGCCAATCTTTACACTTCTAGTGCATTTGACAATAACCCCTCAAAATAAAAAATACGTTATTTTACATGCTGTGATTTGATCTTAAGAGCTTGCTGTCAATTAGCTCTCCCTTGATGTTATGGTAATAACCATAACTACATGTAAGGAGTTACTCATGAGTCCTACCAGCATTAATGACAGCAGCGGCAGGGGCCACACACAGCTTGTAGGGATGTCTTTAATCTCCTACACATCTTATACCAAAGATTCATGGCTAATACAGGGGATAGATTGAAAATAAGGGATTTATTTACTAAAAAGAAGAGCTGTGGTGTTAACTCTCTCACTCCACTGTTCATAATGAAGAGCCAACAGCGGCCGGTTCCTCCAGCAAGTATGACTGAGCTGGCATGTATAATGTTCCTATAGTTCAATGGGTCAGGAGACTTTGATGAGCTCTCATGTATTTAACTATACATCATACAGGACCAGCCAAGCTGTCCCTGCAGCAGAAGCTTCCCATACTGAAGTCAATGAGCTGAAACTCCACTGTCCTGTCCAAACTCTCCTCACAACTGTTTAGTGAAAAGAGCCCTAAGACACACAGCCTTGCGTGCTGTGGACTACAACTCCTATGACGCCTGGTTAGCCTATGGGACACCGGCTGCAGAGGCTGCAACTCTCCTAAATCTCAGCAAGCCACGGTGTATCTGTCTGCAGCCCTCAGACTAGTAGAGCGGAACCCCAATCAGTTTCGGGAATTGTTGAAGAGCGCAGCCCCCGCCTAACTCAGCAGATTCCTCTCCATGACTCGGATATAGTTGTCTTTATTTGTAGCCATTTGTAGCCCTCGAAGATAGCCCATGCACGGCCTTCTTACCTTCATCCTTTCCCGTCACAGCTCCGTACTGCGCATGCGCGCCACCTTAGCAACCGCAGGCGTTCAACTCGACACAGTATTTTCAATCTCCGTAGCAACTGCTCAGCCAATTACAACAGAGAAAGGTGGGAGACTCGTTGAGTCGAGTTCTATGTACAAGAGCTGCGTTAAGATCGTAGCCTCATTTCCGGAGACATTTTTTTGGAGACCAAACGCAGGTTCCAGTGTTTTGAACTTTACTGGCTGCATAACCGTCATAAAGTGTTTCTTCATAGCGATACGTTTGATGATGATGTAAGTAGTCTGATTCAAACCAAAACACCGCAAAATATTCGATTTTAGGTTCCATCAGCATATAAAATGTTTGTCTCAATATTATGAAGGTTACTGGAATTATTTTGAATGTTTTGATGCACTAAGTGTATTAATTGTAATAAATCAATTCAATAAAGTCAATTACCGCAGCTATCTCTAAAATAACACGTCTAATTTAATGTAAAGAGCAACGTAGGAGCAGATAAATCTGCATACCCAGACACACAAACACACATACCGGTATTTACACACTTGAGCCTTCCAGGGGTCCCAAGGATTTTGTGTTATGCTACTGTTCGGGGGTAGCACACAAATTTTTTGAATTCAAGTATGTTTTTTTGGGGGGGGGTTAGGTTGTTTTTTTTTGCATGTCATCTACTTTTTTTTAATACAGGCGTATACAATTCCTTTTTTTCATCCAGGCAAAAATCTTGTTGTCTTTTTGCCCTTTGGGGCCCAGGGCCATTCAGAGCCTTCCCTTCCAAACGTTTGTACAGTAAATATTTAATAAATATTGAACTCCTCCAGTAGACAGTTGTAACGTTTTTCTCATAATTAAGGCGACATATTCCTTGGCGATATTTTAAAAGAATAACGCACACAAAAAGAATTAGGAGACTACTAAAAGTTTATTATTAAATCAAATACAATATTTGGACAGAAGCAAAAAGTACACATTTACCTCAAAGGAGGTCAAATATAGGGCCACCTCTGGACTCACAGAGAGTCTTTCTTCAGCTCACAGGAGAGAAAAAACCTAATTGGAGGAAATCTCTGGGGGACCATGGCTGAAAGAACTGCCCTCCCCTCTGGGCATTAAGAGGTTAATATAAATCCTGACTGTGCTTTTATAGACTGCACATTTCACTGTAGACTATTCAATATTTGCTATATGTTTCTTAGCCCAGTAAAACAGAAAGTTAACATGAAATAAAAAAAGAAGTGACCGCCTTGTTGTAGACGTTACTCCTTCCTCGTTCTGTAGCAGCAGGCATCTTCAGATATCTCAACTGGAACCCTGACAAACTGCCAGGTAGCCAGCGAACTTGATATCTCTAGGTTCATGACGTAAGTGTTAATATATCTGACTGGAGCCCTACATATAAGCAGCTTCTATTGTGACATCACAATGTCTATGACATCATTTCCTGTTCTTACTCTAAAAAAAAAAAAAACAACCTTGCAAA
This sequence comes from Spea multiplicata, assembly GCA_009364415.1. Taxonomy (NCBI): domain Eukaryota; kingdom Metazoa; phylum Chordata; class Amphibia; order Anura; family Pelobatidae; genus Spea; species Spea multiplicata. The sequence goes on along the minus strand of VKOC01005303.1, from coordinate 27,611 downwards.
TTACTTGGCCACTGCATAAACCTGTGCACACTAACTAGGAAACTGGAAAGAACCACCCTTCCCTCAGGGCATTAAGAGGTTAATATAAATCCTGACTGTGCTTTTATACACTGCACATTTCACTGTAGACTATTCAATATTTGCTATATGTTTCTTAGCCCTGTAAAACAGAAAGTTAACATGAAATAAAAAAGAAGTGACCGCCTTGTTGTAGACGTTACTCCTTCCTTGTTCTGTAGCAGCAGCCATCTTCAGATATCTCAACTGGAACCCTGACAAACTGCCAGGTAGCCAGCGAACTTGATATCTCTAGGTTCTCTTGTCGAAAGTCTTCAGATATCTCAACTGGAACCCTGACAAACTGCAGGACGAACTCCAGTGCTTAAACTAATCCCATTTATAGGATTGCTGCCAGGGGATTAAAGGTTGGGTTGTATGCATGTATCTGGTTATCGATGTTAATGAAGTTCTGTGGATATATGAGTCTATGTTTTACAACAATTAAATGTTCATTCCTGCTGTACTCAATTCTAGGTAGTTGTGTCTACTTATTGGGTACACAAAGCATGCTGACTGGTGATGGAAGGGATATCTAGAACAACAGGATACATCTGGGTGATCTCTGGGAGTTACTACAGCTCTCTTTGTTAACCCACTACATATTACAACCGGTACTATGATGAAAAAATAATAATAAGTATTAATAAAAAAGTTTTATTTTTTTTTATTTGTTATTAATTATTATTTGGGTTGATATTTTTCTATGTTATACTGCACTTGGAAATTATACCCTAGAAGCCTATCTCTGCTATTGAGCCCTAGCTGCCCCATTAGCCAATCTTTACACTTCTAGTGCATTTGACAATAACCCCTCAAAATAAAAAATACGTTATTTTACATGCTGTGATTTGATCTTAAGAGCTTGCTGTCAATTAGCTCTCCCTTGATGTTATGGTAATAACCATAACTACATGTAAGGAGTTACTCATGAGTCCTACCAGCATTAATGACAGCAGCGGCAGGGGCCACACACAGCTTTTATTTACTAAAAGGAGAGCTGTGGTGTTAACTCTCTCACTCCACTGTTCATTATGAAGAGCCGACAGCGGCCGGTTCCTCCAGCAAGTATGACTGAGCTGGCATGTATAATGTTCCTATAGTTCAATGGGTCAGGAGACTTTGATGAGCTCTCATGTATTTAACTATACATCATACAGGACCAGCCAAGCTGTCCCTGCAGCAGAAGCTTCCCATACTGAAGTCAATGAGCTGAAACTCCACTGTCCTGTCCAAACTCTCCTCACAACTGTTTAGTGAATAGAGCCCTAAGACATACAGCCTTGTGTGCTGTGGACTACAAAAACTCTATGACGCCTGGTTAGCCTATGGACACCGGCTGCAGTGGCTTTACAGCTCTCACTGATCTCAGCAAGCCACGGTGACATATCCCAGGTTTGACTTGGAGATTTGCCACCGAACCCAAACTCACTTAAAAAATTTCAGTCAATGTCACTAATTTCTGTTATTTATCGCTTACATGTCATCAATTCATGACCAGCAGTATCAGTAGGTAACTTACAATATATCATTGTTTTCCTTTTCTCGTCGTTCTTCTTCTTATAGTTATTTCTAGTTTATACTAAATGGCTCTTGGCTGAGACCCATACTGCAGGGGTCACATCAACAGACTGTCGGGTTGTAGCCACCTTCGCCAGCATGCTGCAGACTACAGTCTTCCATTCCTCCTCAAGACCTGACGCCTTCGGCTGAAAGAGCACATTATGGGAGAGTAGATCCTGCAGGCAGCTGGGCCCGCCCTACTCCCCCTCATTTGAGCGATGCGTGTGCAATGATGTATATCTCTATGATGGTATATATATATATATAAATATATTATAATATATATATATATATATACATACACACACACACATATTGTGACAGGGAGAGGGGCATGGTGGTGGCTGGCATCTATGTTTCATGGAAGATATTGCAGCGCAGTGCTCAAATTGTTGAAAAAAGGTAATGTTGGTTCTGATAGAAAGGTGTCAGAATACACAGTGCATTGCAGGGACAGTCTAATATCGCTGACACCTCTGTTATAGATTAATGCATATTAAAGTATTCTGTGAGTAACCCTCTGAGTACTGCTTCACTTTATATGTAATATGTAGCTAATGAAACACTTGGGAGAGAAGTTATTGGGATGTGGCAAAATCTTCTTTGCTTCTCCTTGATAAGAAATGTCTTGAAGCTAATTGGCTACTGAAGCAGTCAATCAGTGGCAGTAAGTACTTCCAATCAAATCAATGTATGTCCTGTCACTGATTGACAGCTTAATCGGTGGTAGGAAAGTGCTCCTGACAGGCGATGTTTAGCAGAAGTAGAGCTGGAGCTCACTGGAGTCAGCTCCAAGGGCGAGGAGATGCATTCACCATATTGGACATAACATCAGTAACTGTTACTGTGTTTTCAGTAACAAAAACTCATACAACTGGAACTGTTGCAAAACTTTTGGGGAAAAAAAGGAGTGTATGTCCTTGATGTGACATTAAAATGATAAATAACAATTCTGTATAACTTTACATGTTTTATATAAAAATCAAATAGTTCCATTGGGTAATCCTTAGCACACATCAATAAACTGAGGTTATACACCAAAGAAACTGCGTTCATGTCTAATTTGCAACACAGGCTCACAAGCAATAACAGAATAGAACTTGAACAACAAGTTGGTGCTGATATTACAATACTGATCAGAAAAGTCACATCATTGAAGCTTTTATAGACACTGGGTGCTGCGTGACAAGGCACAAAGTGAACAGGCAATTACCACCCCTCGACCGTCAAGTAAGATGGTACATCGTGTCACTTGATATTACAATTAGGAAGACAGCATTGAAAATAAAAATAAAATGCATTTAAAAGAAACCCAGAAATGAAAACACATTTAAAAAAATTAACCATCGAAGTGCAGCAGGCTTGTGTACCATTCTACTGGTATTCTGGGTTAATATGATGCACAAGTAGGGGAAGTTCCCATTCCTGCTGCATTGTACTGATTCAATGTATGGCTAAGAGAAAACCATTTGTGAGATTTTAGTCTAGTTATATATCTATATATACACTACCGTTTAAAAATTTGGGGTCACATTGAATTCCAAATATTAAATATTATCCATGAAGACTTTGATTAGGATATATACACTACTGTTCAAAGGTTTGGGGAAAAAAGATAAAGGGCCTCTGTACCCCTTTGAAGATATTCCATGAAAATCAGTCATTTCCACCATTAACAATGTCTACTCTGTATTTCTCATCCATTTATTAAGTCTTTATATGAAGGACACTTGTTGCGTTTTGATCTAGGTGTCTGAGATGTAAATTCAAGGCCCGAACATTTAGGTAAATGTTGGTTTTTATTGTTTAGATATGCAATAGAGTGCCACAACTCCACTGTAACATTTCTCATCTCCTGGGTACAATATATCCGGCCTCCTGAGTACAGTGTATGGGATTTTTTGAGAGTTTTTCTTTAATTGTTTAGATTGGAGGCACACTTTCTAAGAGAATGTACAAGTGCAAAAACTGTACATGATATTTATATGTTATATGCAGTTTTAGATCATTCTAAACAGCACCACAGAGTATATGTCACCTGTCGGGATTATCGAGGTGCGTACAACATCCAGGGTTCTATTGTCGCCATCATAGGGAACTAGCCTGTGTGCAAGCAGAAGCCTTCCACAGAGAATCAGCATACATATAATTATATGTACTTGTGCCATGCATACCAAACTGAATATACCTTATGATACAAGTTATTGTACTGGCTGCATGATATGAGTGTGATTGATGTTAGCTGCTAGCAGTTGTTAGCAATCACACTGCTGTCATGCTCAGGCAGCCAGTACATGCACATCACTTTCAGCCTCCCTGTGCCCCCTACACACGGATCCATGCTATCACACACACACAGATATATTCATTCATTTACTCCCCCACCCTTACCTGAACTGCAGATCTTCTGGTGCCGCTCGCAGACGTCCATGGGGGCCGCTGTTTCCCTCTGCATTGCTCGAACAGGAACGGAGCGGAATCATGTGGTGTGATGTACGTTCACGTGACTCCACTGGGTTCCTGTGTCGCCTTGACGGATCAAGAGACGCTGCTGAGCAACACAGAGGTAAGCAGCAGGTCCCCTTTCCGGTAAAAAGAATAAAAATCTACCACCACTGTATAAGACGCACCCAGTTTTTAAACCCCAAATTTTTCTAAAAAAGGTGCGTCTTGTACATGGGGAAATACGGTATGTCTTATGTATAAGTAACAGTACAATTTACTGTATATTGTGCTTAATATTTGAAAGTTTTGCCATTTTCCAAAAACATGTGCGGCAATAGCTTGTAACAAGTCTTCCTTTTTTGTCATTGGATCCCCAGTAACTATATATTTAGTTCAGCGGGTGTGGATTTAAGCCCTAGCTTGGCCTCGTTCAGTAATTATGTTGCCATCCAGTCTGTCTCTGGTCACGCATGGCTTGAGCTGTACTACCACCAGCTTGCTCATCTACCACTATATATCATAGTGTAATGCTAACGGCAAATTCCCAGTTTATATTTGAAGATGGCTGATAAATCAATAGCAGCATTAGACATGCTATAACAGCAATAACACAATACAAATAGTAAAAATAAGTATTAAAAATAAGACTTTGGTTTAAAAAAAGTAAAAAGAAACAAAACAGATCGATACAACAAAAAAATATAACAATATAGCCATCAACAAACTATCAAATCATCTCATTTGTTTCCATTCTTTGCTTTTTTTATCTTGTTCTCTCACTTGCATTATCTTCACTTTTCGATATGTTTCTCATCCCAATGACACAATGTCCATTATTTCACCAGATTCAGCCCGTATAGGTGTTTCACCAATGGAATGTTTATAACCAGCCAAGGTCACATGGACAACTCTGACAACCCATACGGAACTCACCAATGTCCTTCAAAGACCGACTGGCACTTGCTTTGACTGCTGTCTAACTAACATTGTAAGGCCAGCATATTGGTTTTTCCTATAATGAAGTAAACACCATCCACATTATCCAATACCCAGTGATTCAGAAATATATTGGATCCATTAATATTGGTCATAAACAATTGTTTCCCAAGAATTATTAAAAATAGATCTTGGAAGAAGAGTCTTTGTTTAAAGCTGATACATTCTTTATGCTTGATTATAAATTATTGAATATAACTTAGTACAGATAAAAATGTATTTAAATCTGAGCAGATTGTGATAAAGATTGTGTTTTTTCAATAAACTTGTAAATAAGAAGCAGTGGTGAAGGAGTATCTCTTTGGATGTGTGGTGGTCTAACCAGATAGAAAATGCGTGCCTTATAGTTTCACGGTCACTACGCAGGCACCGGCTCTTCCAAGGCACAATGGGGCAACCTTAAAGAAACAACGCGAAATGAATTAGAACAGAAACCTGATTCACTTGCACACATTTTAAATACAAATGCGTAAGTATAAAGCGAACACCAAAAATAAGGGTAATGACAAATAAAAAGCAATAACTGCCCCTGTAGTGTCCCTATTAGATATGGAGCCGGTAATGGTATAATATAAAAACCCAGATGGTCAGTTCACAATGGGCGTAACAAAGTTAATTACTAAAAAATTAAGAGATTTGTTACCATGTATTGTTTTCATTTGTTCTTTAACATTATTAAGTCTTCAGAACTTTGTATTACAAGCAATGCTGACCTGCGTCCATTCATTTGTTTGAGGATCATACGCCTCCACGTTATTGAGATAGCTTTGTCCATCATATCCGCCAACAGCATAAAGTTTGTCACCCAGCAGACATACCCCTACTGCGTCTCTACTTATACTCATGGAGGCGACTGATGTCCACATGTCTGTTTTGGGATCGTACCTATAACGTAGTTTAAATGAATTACTCATTTGTACCGCATGAATCGCATTATGTTAAGCATATAAAACATAACTCTCTGGAAGTTTTTTTAAAAGGTAGGCAAACAATCCTACTAAATTCATATATATATATATATAATCTACAGCTTTATTAAAAGCCTTATGGCTACACTCCTATTCTTATAATAATGCCTATTGACACCAAAAGAAAAGGTCTGGTTAAGGCAGAAAGGTGTTGATCCAGAGACTCTCGGGAGTACTAAAATCTAACATTTTTTTCAGGTGCAGTGATTTTGACAGTCTCTGCTCTAAAAGGTCCTCTACACATCCCCCTGATCTGTGTATGTAAGAGGATCAGGGGAAATCCTTATTATGAGGAACCGGTTCTCACCAACACAGGCATACCCCACAGTAACATACAAAATGGGGTGCAGATCATGTAGGCAAAATGAAAAGGTACCTAAAGTGAAGCACTTTTCAATGCATGTACTGCACGGCAATCATCAGGTCATTTCCAGCACAAAACCCTCGAAGATAAACGGACGTGCAAAGGGAATGTATTAAACAGGGAAATGGTTGCACTGCACCTATGTCCTTATACCAGGGCATGTCTGTATGTGTTTGATGTCCCGATCTGAAATGTTACCTTTCGACACAGTCTGAAAGCCGAGATGTGAGGTTGGAAGCTGGTGCGTCATGTCCTCCGATTGCATACAAGAACCCATTCCAAGTAGTGACTCCCACTCCTCCTCTTCTCTTTGACATCTGGGAGCAAAGGGTCCATTTGTTGGTGTGAGGATCAAAGCATTCTACAGACTTTAGACAAGAACTCCCATCACGACCACCCACTGCATAAAGTCTAGTGGGAAAACAAAAGCAAAACACAGTTTCTAAATTACCTCCAAAATGGCCCCAATATGCTAAAACTCCAAGACAAATTATTAAGCTAAACTAATAACAGGTGGGGGGGGGACTAGTTCCCAAAATTGTAAACTGGAATCTGAATCCAGTAATCTGAAGGTTTTGCAGTATAGACCATAAGATATGGTACACATTGATTTGTAACACCAACGCGTTTCCTATATAGCTTTAAGATTGTTTTTGTAATTAGGTCAGGTCATTGCCGTGCTGCTGCGCAAGGTTCCAGCAAGTGCTTAGTTACTTACTTTCCACTAAGCACTGCCACACCAACCGTGCTCCTAGGCGTTGACATGCTGGCCACAAAGTTCCACTGACGCGCTTGAGGGTCCCACCTTTCCACCGTGTTCAGGTAACTCCATCCATCATGGCCACCCACAGCATACATGGGTCCTTCTAACACCGCGACTCCTACAAGGAGGATGCAGTCAACACGTACAAAGCACGTAAGTGTTAGGAATTATTGAAAAGACATGCAATACACCGATATATGGAAATAGAACATATTTTGGCAAAATATATATGACATGGATGGCAACATAAAGTATGGAAGAGTGGGAATGTGGTCCTCTCAATAGATTGGGGGTTGATCTTCCATTTGTAATGCCATAAAGAAATGTACAATCAGGATAAAAAAAAATTACCAAAAACCATGCTCGCTGCTTATGGCAATGCTAATTAGGTCCTTCTTGTGCACTAAAATCCCTTCCTCTATAGACTTTTGTATGCCTGTGTGATTAAGGCACATCACTGAACGATATTGGAACCTGCATAGTCCACAACAGTTTATGATTAATCTGAGAAAAACCAAACTTCTTGAAGTAAAAAGAGCTACTTTATGTTCTCACATATTTTTAAATTCATTGTAAAAGGGATAACACCATGAATTGACAAGAAGCACACAAAAAGGTACAATGCTGGTATAAAGGCCATATCAGATCTAAATGTATGTTTTAATTGAAAATTCCCAAGTAGAGACAAAAGCGAACAAGGAACACACATCCACATGTTTCCTGCTTTGGCATTGGTACTTTTTTGTTCCAGTCCCCAAAAGTATTTATTTATGGGAGTCCCACAATCTACGCCCGGTCTACAAACTGTTACATCCGTCTCCTTTCTCCCTGTAACAGGCTATCATATTACAAAAACATACGTCATTTAGAGTTCTGTTTCTGCATAGGTTTTTCGAAGCAGGGCAATAGTCCTGGTAAGCCTTGCTACCTACCAAGGCCATGTCTGTGCGTAGACATTGGTGGCATAACACTCCATGTTTTGGTTTTTGGATTGTAACACTCAACAGTATTCAAAGTCTTTAAACCGTCTCGGCCTCCAACAACATATAGTTTGTCATCTAACACGGCTACGCCAAACTGCAGCCTCCTGCCGTTCATATTGGCTACCGGTGTCCACATGTTTGTGCGGAGATCATACTTTTCAATACTTGTAGCACCTGAGGAGAGAGAAAAACCCCTATATATACACACACATCAATTCCACTATATATTTGCTTTTAATTAATCTAGCTTTATGTAAAAAAAATGTTTAATGTGTACATTTACACAGGGGATTATTTCCAATGTACTAGCTATATAACAATATATCATAGACTGATCTTTTTTTATTAATGTTTTGCATGGTGTTCATTGCCAATGAAAGCTCATATTAATACTGATTATGGCTGCTGAATTATTAAATTCTAGTTATTGATCCTTCCCCTGCATAAATACATCCTTCTGTCTATTTACTTTGCTCTGCAGTAAAACCGTAGCTACAAAAGATCTACCTAAAGGATGGCCAGACTAAAGGGACAGTCTTATGTCCCCGACACCCTCTTTAAACAAGAATACATATAAAAATGCTCCGTAGGTAGTCTGATAAGGATTCTTTATATATTATATTTAAATATAAATCACTTACCAGCCAGTTGGAAAGAGAAATGATCTCACTTGTTTCCTTGAACCATCGCATGAATTCCAGATTGCATTATGGTTTTATTATTAGTACTATTTTTGAAGCAACTGTGAAGATCTGGCTGTTGTCAGTACTGGGAACACTGCCAAAATGTATTCTGCAGTATTGTATCCCAGGAGACACCATTGGTAACACGTGGAACATCTATCTTTTTCATAAAAATAGCAATGAAGAGTATAGCGCAATACCTTTGGTGGCATCCATTCCACCTACAGCAAACAGCACACCGACAGTAGACTTTCTTGGCTTTGTGCGAGGGCTCTGTAACATGGGTCTTCTTTCAGGCAACAAGTGGTACTTCATGGCTTCCATAATTAGTTTCTGGCATTCTATGTCATCTCGAAAGAGTGCATTCGTTTCCATATCTGCAAGAAACTACAGATCCAGATTCTCATTATTATCCCCCACCAACTGGCTTTCCATAGGAAAGCTGTATTCACGCTCCGTTCTACCTCCTTATATACTGTATGCAGCACACAAAGTGTATGTTAAATAAACCAAGATCAACTTGTGGTGCAAAAAAACATATTCCTTATCTCCACTGTGAACAGCAGCAGTATGCAAGCTCCCTGCGCTCTGATTTCACGCAAAGATACTTCAACAGGATTTGTTTCTAAAAAGTACACTCTTTGCAGAGCATAACACCAATATTAACAGAAGAAAAACAGAAATTGAATGACTGTAACCGTGATATCTGTAAAGTTAGTCTCCACATACGACAATGCCTCCTGTGCCTTTTTTCGTAGTGGCTTATTCCAATTTATTTAGTTTCTTACCTTTTGGTGACTCTTTCTCAACGTTCCATTTTAAAGGCCGTTCACAACCCAGCGCTGATGCGCGGGTCGATATTGGTAATAGACAGGCTTTACTCCGGAGTTTTATGTGTTTTTTTCCCATATTGATTTGTTCGTACCAGTTACCTCCAAAGTAATTAATACTCTAGCACAAGTGTTGTGTTACAAAAATAAACTGTATATGATCAAAAAAATGCAATTCCGGTCATAAATAGTTACCTGTGGAGCTAGCAGTGGTAACCTGATGAAGGCCAACAATTTACTGAGGTCCTTTCTCCTTTGCTCCACGTCATGCCGAACCCAGGTGAGCAAGGCATTAAGAATAGTCTCTTCGTTGGGGATATTCATATCATCACTGGCTAGAAGTTTGGCAATCTCTCCTCCTGGCAATAATAGAAATTCTTGATTCCTGATCACCTCCATAAAGTGTTCCTGAAAAAAAGACCAGACAGGAGACTCCACATTTTCAATTTCATAGAAAATCAAGATCTGATAATAAAAAGTAGCAAAACTCTCCATAAAAGCCGGACACTTCTCTCACAGTGTGCTACAAGGAAATAATCAGAACACACGGAATGAATGTTTCTATACTGAACTTTCCATTTAACTATGTAATGAAGACACAACATAATAACGATAAAATGATTGTGCAACCTAATACAAATAGTCTAATCATTCTTTTTAGGTTAGTTAAAAAGAAGACCCTACAGGGAAGCTGTATTTGTTTTTCTTTTTTAATCAGATTTAAGAATATTTTGATATAGCAGGTTTTTTTGGGGTGTGAAGCCAGTTGTATGCTTGTCAGGATCCTGGATAGATTGTATGGCGGAGAAATTGACGGTGGCATATTGGGATGGTTTAGTAGACTCATCCTTGGTATTTCTCACCCAGGGGTGAAGGGAAAGCTATCAGGACCAGACTTACCATTGGGCAAACTAGGCACATCTCCCACATACCTTTATTCCGGATCATGTGGCACATGCGGCCTTTCAGTGTGCGGCTGCAAGCTGGATATACTCACCTGCCACCTGCAAAGGTGTAACAGCATAGTGTGCGGCTGCACGTATGTAGCAGTTGGTTGCACATGCCTTGTGGTGCCTGGGATGATTTTAATCCCCAGTCCGGGCCCTGGGAGCTATTTACTGTACAAAGCTGCAGAATAAGATTGTGCTAAACTTGGCTGGGAGCTTTAAGGCCAAGGTCATGAGACAAGAGACAGACAGGATAGTCCAAAGCAAAAGGTCAAAAGCCGGGAGGTCAAACAAGGTCAAGTAGGTTCAGGTAAGGGTAACAAGCTGTAGCAAGAACACAAAGGGAATGTAGACTGTACAACGCCCCTCTGCCAGCTGCAGCTCCATCACCCCACCGCACGTGGCGTCTGAAGTAATCTAGGCCGGGAATGCAGCCAATTCAGCAACAACGTCGCCGAATGCAGTGTGTAACCAGAGCCCGGGGATTCGGCCCAAACCGTGCTGCCAAACGTAGTGAGCGTGTAGCCTGAGGCCGGGGATGCTGCTTTAATTCTGCTTAGTATCATTTTGAAATTCTGTTTTTGTAACATTTATTAAAGAAGTTCCGCTGGCTCGCTGAGCTCCACGCGAGAGACGCTTCACTGTGTTACCAGAGACACTAAAAGCTGCCGAATCGTTATATCCCAACATGGAGACAGCCTTAATGCTCATAACGTGAACCTTTTTTCTTTGGATGATATTCAGGGTCTTTTAATAGAAAACATAAAATTAAATCACAAGAGGCCCAGGCAGAAATTAAGGTTGACCGTAAAATCCGTTTCCCTTATAAACATGTTTTTCAATTCAACCAAGTTATTTTCAAAACATTCATTATTATTAACATTTAATTTCTGTTCTGTACTCAACTAAACATGAAAGGGGACCTGGGGAGATATCCATCTGGAACAGCTTGTTACTCCTTGAAGTGTCTGGCTCATACCGAGTCCATTTAAATATTTATGTAGCGAGGGCATATAAATAGCTGGCGGCACTATCTTAGCTGGAAGAAACTGCAGAAAATCCAAAACATACTTGGGATCTGTCCCTTCAATGCAATAGTAAAAGAAAATATCATATGAAAGCTACCGATAAAGGGCATGAAGGCCTAGTGTATCACCAGTCACTTATTATGGTCAGAAGAACTGGACAAAACCAGGATCGATGTTTGAGAGATTCCAGTGGACTTGCAACAATGCTGCCCCACTGCAAGGCAAGCTAGTATCCCAATATAAGGATTAGTGATTCGGGGGAATGTAATATGTTGATTCACGCTAACATCGCTAAAGGGTCAACATAGGCAATCTTGTGAGCCAAGCTGAATCGGGACCCTAATGCTGTACCTCTGGACTATGGGCTGGTGTAATGCGGCAACTGATTGCAGCAGAGGGAGCTAAACAATGATCCTGCAGCCTAATAACCCTAACCCTGAAGGCATGCCTCAACCAGCTCAATAGTCCAGAAGTGTCTCCTAGAACCCTGTGGACTCTTACCTTTCTCTAAAAAATGGGGTATAAAGTGTGTCCTCTTTGTCATAAGCCAAATGAGTAAAATCAGTGTGTGAAAAGCCAGAGTTTCCAGAAGTTACCACTTCATTTCGCTGGTATACACTATGTACAATGTACGGGCAACCCCAGTAAACATCTTTTACCCTGAAAACGCACATCTAAATTGGGGAAAGCCAATCCAGAATCCGCCTATGCCTGGGTCTACAAATTGCCGCCTGGCATCCATAGACCCACCAGAACCAGAAGGGCTGGCTCTACTTAAGGTGACCAAAGCTAGTGCAGTGATTCAATCAAATGCTCCACCAAGTTTTCTGTACAAGGGCTAGTATTAAAAGGTTTTCAGTGCATGTCATACGTATGTGTCCAATACTTTGTTCACAATCTAAGGGCTTCATTATGATCACATAGTAAACCTAGAAATGAATTTTCCAAACATTGTAAATGAATTTATGCGAATAACATCGTAAAAGCACATCATACCCACCATTGTGTAATTATGAGCCACTTTGTGCAGATCAGTGCACCCTTGTGCATCAGCAAATGAACGGATTCCAAGGCAATTGGAGGGATGCAGCTGTTTCATTAAAAATTTACAGCAGGCCTCTACAACCTGAGACAGCTGCAGGAGGCAAGCAGCAGACAGGAGGCATTCAATGTTGTCCTCTTTGAGCTCCAGCTGACCTGGAAAGACATTATACGATGAGCGATGGATGCAATATTAACACAATGTTGTTACTCCAAATCAAACAAAATAAGGTTAAAAAAATGTTCTTCTCAAAAAGTGAAAAAAAAAACAACTATAAAAAAAATCCATAAACATAATATAATTATGTCACCTAACAGTAATGTTACGCTCTGTGTTATTTATAAGGAATAACATAAAGCGTTTATTGAAAACCCCTTATGCTAAAAACATAGTGACTGGTTGCCTGAGAACATCTTGCCTGGTGAAATTTAAGGATAATATATAATAAAATATGTATGATACATTATGTATGATGAGACTAACACAACTGTGTACACACACGCTATATAAAAACACTTAGTTAGTTGAGTACTTATTTGATGGCCTTTGCCCCAGATAAATAAGACCCGACCCTATTCCTGTTAGAAACCATTATTACAGAGATATTTAAAACCAAATGGTCCTCAGCTGGGTTTATATCATGTGTCATGTCTATGAGGTCATTGACTTCCTGTGAACGGTGAGGTCATCACTAATGTCACACCAGCCTTATCAGCTTTCCCAGGTCATTAGTTTAACAGAGAGGTAGATAGTTGTGAAATATGTGTTCTCCCTGGTTTGATCTATACAGCAAACAGGATAAAGCATAAAAGACATTAAAAAGGGAGGGAGTGTTAGGTTTTTTTGTAATATTGCTTAAGATGAGTAAACCCATTAAAAATATTCAAAGTAATCAATACACGTAGTTCTGGTGAACCGCCAAGAAACATCTAATTATATTACAAGCTGTTGCAAGAAATATAAACAATATAATAGGTAATATAAATGAATACAGTTTCAGGGCATTACCCGTATATGAATACTGTACTAAGGCCCAAAGAGCATTGGGCTCCACGCTCTCCATCTTGATTTCTTCTTGTTTCGCCTCCCTGACATCACTGGTAAACATGGCCGCAAAGTAGTCAGAGACGGATGAAAGAACCAGCCTAGGAAAGTAAGATGCATGCAAAGGTCATATTCGACCAAGCTGATTTTTAATTCTTCACCACAGACCAATTCACTTTACATCCGACAGCTATGTCTTACTGCTGGCTTCAATCTGACACAAAAAGCAAGTTAATTGTGTGGAATTCCAATAAAATAGTAGTGAGCAGACTAATCACTCTCCCTCATTTTTCTCCTATGTGGTAATCAGTATAATTAAAAATATACATTATTTGCTAGTTAGATTTTTACTTACCAAACAGCTGTATCATGAGACTCAAGCAAAAGCAGCTCCCACAATGGCCAATTAACATCTTTTAGAATAAGTAGAATATAAATGTAGACCTACATTACACTGTTTGCGGTACCGTTACAGATGCCATTTCTGCGATTTACTCCAGGACTAATATTAATTTTACTTGTTGCTAACCAGTACCGGTAAACGGAGTAACTGGTTCCAACACAAACACATATACACTCTCATGGTAACATACATACAGTCATACATGCATAATCCCTTATCCTTTCTTTCATTCCTTTGCTCACCCCCTCACCTCAACCACAGCTTTCCCTCCAACTGAGAGCATCCTCACCGTCATGTAACCCAGGTCGGACAGACCCTTTGTGAACAATTTTGGACCCAAATCAAGTGGCATCCAGAGCGGACTCCCTCCCCAAGTAGGCCACTGCTCCTGGTGTAGAGAAAGAGGTGCAGAAACGCTTCTCTTTCTCCACAAGTCTATCCCAAAAGAACATGTCTTTGGGAGGCAGATGGTTTTCTCAGTTTATGTGCTTTTTTACAGGATTATGATGCATCAACCAAACAATGATGCCTCCAACTGGCAAAGGTATGTTAAACCGTACCATAAACACCAATGTCTGGCACCTTCAGCAATCATGCTTTTGTGATGACATGCATTAGACTTTAGTTATGATATAATGGAGTGGAGAAAGTAAAATGGGAATGGTCATTATTGGTTCCAGAATTTAAAAAAAATGAGTGCAATTATTTTATATATATTTATCTTTAAATAATAATCATGGCTCTAACATATGGCTTGAAGGTTAGCCTTAAATGCTTGCTTATGTACTACTCCTGGTACCAAAAAAATCCCAGATGTTCTACAATAATAGTTACAGGACAATCAATCTGAATGGAATGGGATCCTTTGTGAACAACATCGGCCTTCTAGACAACCCATTTTGAGCCCAGTGGCCAGTGTAATGTTCTGCCATTGTGACTTACCGATGAGCAGGAATCCTGCGATCTCCAGCAATCAGGACAACATCACAAAGTTGTTTGTGCCTGAGGTAGTTTTCCATTTTCTTAAACGTTTGCTCTGCATGGTTGAGAGACTGGAAGAACTCATCTGGGGCACATGACTCCATGGTATGGCAGGAGGATAATGTCTGGCTGCTGTTTGATGTCCTGTAGGCAGAAAACAAAAATAACATAATAAATCTTAACTGCAACAACACGTCCGCAACACCCCTTTAAATGGAGACACATCTAAAACAGACGCTCAGTAGAGCAGCAACAACTTAAAACCATAATGTAATGGAAGAGTTTTGAATCCACAGTCAGATGAACATCTAGTGTGGGGCGTACCAATGACACAATATCACTAATTTAAAGCCTATCCTTGTGAACTGTACGTTGGCTGTGGTCATATAACATGCAGGAAAAAGCCAATATCAGTTTATGGTGAACTTGCGGATTTGATGTGTGCTGTACCATTTACCAGCTGATTCAGATGCTTGAGTAGCTCAGAATGCATTAGAGCACAGTATTTAGTTTTTTCCACATCTTGTCTATTGGACTAATACGGCTAAACCCATTAACGTGTCTTATAATAGTAATTATAATAGTAATTTGTTGAAACATATGGTACAAAAAATAATCACAAAGAAACGGCACAGGGGACACTACATATTCCACAATTTAGATCAGGGCTACAACAATTCAAACTGGCAAGTGTGTTATCTACTGAACACCATACAATCCAGAAAACATTCCAGGTAGGAACACTGGCTAAGAATATTCCAGACAGGTCCAGTAATTGTCAGAGAGTGATGGCAAGCACTTTAGACTATGGTTCACGTATATCTTAGCCAGATGCATTAAGCGAGTTCTAATCTGCCTCAGCCAAGGTTTTGTCTAGGCCATATCTCCTTAATTTAGCTCTTGGAGCTTTAAGGTAATCCACATTCAGGGGCATAAAGTAGCGGCTATAGATGGGAAAGAAAATTGTAGCCTCCCAAAGGTTCCTTGATGAACAAGTAGGTACCATGATACTCTGCCACTATTGACTCATGTAATACATAGAATGCGTTTATTTGCAACATTGTATAAGAGATTTAACACAATTGCAGCAATGTGTTTTCAAACATTGCCATTCAGGTCCAAACCAAAACACAGAATGAAGAGCCAAGGACCATACAGAATGAAGAGCCATAAGAGAGCTGGCATTGTCCTCACAACTTTTGTTTTAAGCCACTGCCCACGGTGCTTTTCTGCCACACTGAGACACTTAATTCACTTCAGTTTGAGAGCAAAATTCCTCTCTGGTTGGTGATAGCCTCTGCGACTACAGCATTTCCAAGCATTGGTATAAATGCACCAAAATTAGTTTAATCTCCTTTCTAGTTGCAGATCCCCAAATCGATGTGTCTTTGGGCATAGATGAGCTCATTTCCACATTCCAGGTGCTCTCCTGAATTCATACAACCTTGCACCGGGGTCTTCACATGTCAGCCTTCTTAAAAATAAGGGATGATGGAAGTGAATGCACTCTAGGTCCAAGGCTTTAAATCACCACGCTCAGTCATGTGCTTTGAGTCCCTGGAGAGGCCATATACGGCGATACGAACATTCTTTTCAATTACAAACGAAGTGAATTGTTATGAGAATACAATTAAAACCTGATGCTCTTTGTAGTGTATTTTAAGAATGTCTGCTGCCGACAAAACATCAAATGAAAGTAAAAAAAAGAAAAAAAAGAATGCCTGTATAAAAGAATATTAGAAGCACACAGGCTAAAATAAATCTATTTTATTTATTGTATATTTCATGTCATAAGAAGGAAAAACCATCTAAGTATTTTCATTATAAAATTCTATGATGCTGAGGTTAAATGCGTCTCTCTCCCCTTGCCCCTGTCTGATGTCACACATTGATTGAGATGCAGCGTTACGCAGGGTATGCATTACCCAGCCAGGAGAGCCAATGCTGCACGCCCAGAACGACCAAAAATGTATGGACTTGGTGTATAGCAGTACACAGATACCTTATTTGTGCGAGTCTAGTCTTTAAAATGGTGAATACTATCAATCACTGCATTGGCTTATTGAGCTAATGGACATGTCCACATGTTAGAAGCAGTGGGGTTTCTGGTGAGTTTGCCTTCCATGTAGAAAGTGTTTCATATAACAGACCAACACTGTTAGCGGGGAAGAAGACTCCTCTTTTGGGAAATTCATGTGTTATTGTATAATCCAAATGATCTTGTGTATCGGTTAAGGAAGAGGCATACACAATAAGAGACAAAATTAAGAGGACAACAGGATAGCATGGCCAAGTATTTAATTCCACTTGCTAGAGTCCTTCAACAACAAGGCTTGTATGCACGCCATGTACATAAATAGCACTTGATGAAAGTAAAACATCTTATTAAAGCCTGAGTAACTTAAAACTTAAGCATTGGAAACATATCCTTCAATATATGAGAACACACTGATCGAATGAATAGTCCTAGTGTTCTTCTCTATGTTGGTCAAGAATTATAGGAGGAACCTGCTGATGATATAATGCTCAGGTATTACCGCATTCCTTAAACTTTTCTCGGTAAAATCACCATGAGTTTTTTTAGTTAATGGAAAGAAAACAGAATAAACACCTATCACACGTCACAAAATATATCTTGTTTAAATATATTGCTGACCTCCTTATTCTTATTTGCTGCAGTTGGTTCCAGATACCCAAATCATGTTTCCAAAGAGATTTATTTCATTTTTATAGTTGCCTCAACCTTTTACATGAACCGCATGATGGAGCAGACATTGCTGATACCTCCCTGATGCTATATCACTCAGACAATAGAAAATAGCATAAATCCATTACTAGTACCCGTAAATAGGGAACTTGATGTACATGTGCCTTTGTTAACCTAATTTAATATGTAACACAATCATAGTCAAACCTTATGTGTAATCAATTGTGTTAATATTAAATAAAGCCTCGAATAGCCTTGTGCTATTTGTCTGCGTAAGTAATTTGTTTTGCTAATGCGTTCTTTATAAATGCTTTATCGATTCTCTTTGGATGAGAATATATTTGTTGTTACTGATTTTTTTTTGCCAGAACAGAATTTCTGAGTCTGCCTAGAAATGTTCCTATGGAGATGCGGAGACCCCGATAGACAATGGATAGCAATTATGTAGGTCTGTTATAAAGTGAAAACACAACAGCCTATTTTTCTGCAGAAAAGAAGAATATATGTTGTATATGGTAATGCAAAAGGTTAAAAAAGTATAATAAAACCAAACTCAACAACATATTTTACATCAAAATGCATACAAAAGTGAACAAATGTCATATTTACTAAAATAACGTGAAAAATGACGCTACCGTCCACTTAAAGGAACATCACACTTTTTTCTCAATGCGTCAATAGTGTGTCTTTAGTTGGTGACACCTTGTAAGGTGAAGGAAAGCGGGACAGAGATGTATTCTAACCTGCACGAAGTGCTCTCAGATTCGCTGCCTTCCTCGCTAGCTCCATCTTCAGCTTCTGGTTTATTAGGGCAACAAGCTCCTTCCGAGGCATCCGTGGTAATCTCAAGAGATGGGACTGTGATCTCTGGAACTGATGCCATTGGGCATGGGATCACATTCGTGAAGTCTTGGCTGCTTCTGTAACCACGCGATGGCAAAGGCAGTAGCAGGTTACTTGGACCTAAAAACTTTCTTCCGCCAGACACAAGGCTTTGTTCCCCATTTGAAAAGTCTTGATGGATGCTGTCTGAGTTAGTGGCGGGTGCTGCTTGGTGTCCAAACCACCTCCATCTGACTTTCAATATCTGCTTTACATCAAAGTCCTTGCGAGAGCCAGACATTCTCTTTGAAAGCAAATGATTGTCTAGGCAACAGGGCAAGGAGCACTGCGCATCGTACATCTACATGCTCAAGTTGCCTGATGTGCCAGCACTAGGCACCAGCTGCGTGCATGTGGCACGAAAAAAAAAGGAAAAATAAAAAGAAAGAATATTCAGATTTCAGGGAACGATTCCAACAATAAATACATCACCTGAAGCTAACGATGGGAAAGAGCAGATGTTCCTCTACTGTGCTATGAATATGAAGGTCTGAATTTAGAGCTGCATTCTGCATATGTGCTTTCAAAGACTCTGACGGCATTCATTAAAGTCTTTCAGATGCTCAACGCCTCCCCTTCTCCAAAGCCACAAATGGCATGAAATTCCTACGCAGCATCCTTGTTAGGCCACCTCTCTCTCTTTCTAATGTAACCGCGTTAATCTTTCCAAAGGGCACCAACAATTGGGTTTTTGCTCTCTCAATAAACACTTTTAGCATAATCCACTCACTCACTTAGGCCATTGATTGGACGCTGAATTAAATCGACCAGTATATTGCTAATGGGTTCTGTATTAATTTTTAAACAGGCTAGATCAATCTGGTACTTCATTCATTTGGCTGGCTTAATGCACAGGAGCGAGAGTGAATCGAGCCATGTAATGTATTCAGGTTTCACGGGAGCTCTGGAAAGTCATGCAAACAGAACACGCATGCTCTGTTCTATGCAATAGAACAAAGCACACATGGGCCTGATTCATTACAACATATTAGGGTATAGATCATCTTAACAGTGCCCTCAAAGCATAAGCACCTCTGCTGCTCTGGGACCTGAATCCCGTGACTCACATGCGGCTAAATGGCTGGTTCGGAGTCATGGGATTCATACCCTTGAAGGAGCAGCAGTTGGCCAACCCGGGTGACGAGACTTAAGACAGCTGGGGAATTCCGCATATAGTTAAAAAGCCCAATGGCGGTTTGTATCTTGAATTTGCATATTACAGTTGTTGATTACAGTAACAATATACAACGAATTGCAATTAGATAATTAAAACTTGTTCATTATGAACAGATTAATTGCAACACAGACTGTAATTGTTCAATATTCAGAAATAATTATTTTACCCCAAACAGTGCTTTAATGCAAAATTACAGTGAAATTAGTCTTTTATGCATTAAATACTCATTGCTTCTGTACTTCAAATAAACCAGAAAGGCTCAAAGTTGTAATATCCCGTGAAGATGAAATACCTGAAGCCAGGAGAATGAATTATTCTACATCACACCTTTCTACTCGGGCTACCGCATACAGACAAGTGGAGCTGGAACCCGCTGAAAGGTGAACTGTCATCTTCACAGGCTTAGCGTAACTAAAATCACCCATGCCTTGTGATTTTTGTTTTCCAATAAGTGAGACTGTTTTGGAGGAATTAAGTTTACATTTACATTTTTTTCAAGAAATCTAGAGAAGCCCGTCTTAATAGATCACTACCACCTTTGTGCAATGTGCCAACGTCGCACAATTTTGTCCCTCTTTCCTCCTCTAAAGCCTCTTTTCTAACAGCTCTGAGTGATTGTTCCAGTCCTAAATGCACAATAAAATATGTACAAAGAGCAGCAAATTGGGAAATGAAAATTAAAAAGCTATCAATATGTCACAAAGTCACATAAAAAGTAAAGCCCTGACCCCTAGATACAGCTCTACTAAAGCCTTCCTTGTCTACGATGGCAGACATGAACTGAGTTGATCTATTAAACATTTTTTATATAGTAACAGCGAAGTGTATCCATGTATCCACAATAAATTCAAGATGAAATATTTTTGTTTGCTATTTGCTAAATTCTTGCTTTGTTTAGTGTACTTATTCCTCATTATTATTCTAGCAACAACTTAGGAATTAGAATGCTTTTTAGGTTCTGCCCTCCACTTTCAGTATATTTTCTGGAGATGAAACCATCCATTGTCTTACCAGTCTAACAATGGGTTAAAGCGACAATCTTTAATGCATATGACACCCGAGTGATTCCTTTACATTTTTCTGCGATTCCCTTTGCAAATGCATGGTTGGATGAGTGTGGAAGGACTTGACCGGCTGCAAAGAGCCCTGACCTCAACCCCATCAAACACATTTGGGATGAACTGGAACAAAGATTGCCAGTCAGGCCTTCTCGCCCAACATCAGCACCTGACCTCACAAATGCTCTACTGGATGAATGGGCAAAAATTCCCACAGAAACACTCCAAAACCTTGTAGAAAATCTTCCCAGAAGAGTGGGAGCTGTTATAGCTGCAATACATGTCTATGTATTTAGAATGCAAAGTCAAAGTCCCTGTTGGTTTAACGGTCGGGTGTCCAAATACTTTGTCCATATAGTAGATATAAAAGTGATTTATATATGTATAAACACATATCTGTTTTATATAATCAAATTGTCCCCTTATCAAAACGTTTCTAGTGTGTGTGGTGATTGTAACATAATGTAAATGAAATAGCATATAAAAAAAAGCTGTTTGCAGAATATGTACTGCACGCCGAACAAAACAATAGCGCATTGCTAATTGAATAGCTTAATGTCAGAAACACAATGGAGAACAATTAACACATTTGTTTCGATCAGATAACATTAATTTCTCCCATCCAAATAAATGAGATTTGCAATTTAACCTCATCATGACCAGGGTTTTCCCAGTCTACTGACCAAAGCTTTTTTTGCCAATTTTGCTCAATCACAGTTCCCTTTTTTTACATTTAGTGTACCCACACAACTTATATACTTATTATACTGTTTCAGACAGGGAAGGGTTTTTTTTTTATTATTTATTTTTACTTGTGGAAGGGTTCAAAGTGTTCGGGAACACAATTATAATATTTTTTTTTTTTGCTTTTTTCATGATTATTTTTGTTTTGTTTTTACTTTACAAATGTTTAATTCTGTTTAATTATTTACACATATTTAATTTAATTTATTTAACTATTTTTGCATGTGTTCTAGCTCTGTTATCTAACACATCTTACCAAGAGGCTTATCATACTGCCTGTCGACGAATAAAAATTATTTTATTGTACAAGGAGGACTTCATTAGTATTGCCAGAAAAACACGCTCCATTTTGGCAGGGAAAGTCCCATCGCCGTTTCCATGGAACTCCCCAATTAAGCCAATCTCTCATATTAGAAAACACAAGCCTGAAAATACACAGTCCATGCTTTTACAAAATTAACAATAAATATAATTTCTATAGCCTCTGATAAAATCCCCAGTTGACCTAAAACTTACCTTACTTTTTTACTATTAGTATTATTTCTTAAATAATATATTGCTTTTTAATGCAATTTATGTCACTTAAAAAGAAAAAATGTTGACAGTAGACTAGAAATATATATATATATTTTCAGTTTATTTAGTTTGGCCTGTTCCCAATTCTAAAAAGGCTTCACAATGAGCTGGCGCCTCACGAAAGGGTTTTAACGGGCAAATACCCAACACATTTCAGCTCTATTTAAGACTTAAAACAATACTTTAGCACAAAAAAATACATTCATAATGCTGTGTATAACCACAATTATATTTTTATAACATCAAAAATATAAATTAAATTAGGGTTATTTTTAACTATAGTTTTAAAATATTCCTTTTTTGGACATTAACAACTTACTTTACTAATCAGCAAAACAGAGTGAAGCCAAATTTGAAAATATTTTTTGTTTAAAAAGATGAATTTGTTACGCAGGTTTGTGTTACTATTCAGAGCCTTGTGGCTAATAAGGAAGTAGCGTAGCTTCCTGTTGTGCATAACGTTGCTTAATTAAAAGAGATTTCATACGAGGGACTGCCTGCTATACTTGTTATTGTTTTACTTTACAAAATGTCTGTAGTATATACGGAATTTCAGATTTATCATTTATACATTTTGCTTGATTAAGTTATTTATTGAATTAAGTAAAATGTAATACTCCTCTTAAAAATTCCCAAACAGCCACTAATAGAGCAGAATGATACTTAAGAAGTCTTGATGACCCCACCACCTACGTCGCCATAAATTAATTTATTGTAGAAGTAGTCGCAGGAGCAACACAGCAGCTCCTGGATTTGGTATCCGGCTCTCATTTGGGACAGTTTAGCAGCCCACCAGCTTGAAATGGAAACGTATGATCATTTTTGAACATGTTTATTACAATATAAATCACAGGGACTGATGATCCGGTCCAGGACTTACAGGTCTTTACTCATTAGGAAATAGTGTATACATTTTGGGGCACATTACTGTAATCAGAGCTGGGCCCCTTTACATCACTTTAGGGAATTTTTCTGAAAACAACTCTTTTGGGCTCCTGCACTTTTTTTTTTAATTATTTTAAATGCAGGAGCCCTTGTTCATTTCACCCTATAACTGGTCCACTAATTAAACAAAAAATCAAAACAGAACATTAATTATGTACATTAAAGAATGTTATTATTTATTGTTTTATATAGGGCCATCACATACCACAGCGCTGTACAATGCTTTAAATATAACACCGCCAATGGAAAAAGGTAACGCAAAACACGAATAAAAGAAGTAAGATCTGCATATAGCGCTAGACCCTGCGGCGAGCCATAAAGTGCAGTAATGCGTTATTCCAGCGGCCCGTGGAAATAGTGTCTACGCCTTAGTGATACTCACACCAAAGTGAACCGCGCACAAGCAGCGGCAAAGCCAAATATCATTTACTGCCATCGCAAATAAACTAAGGGGGAAAACAAATAAAAGGCGTACAGATCAATATAGAATCTCAATATATAATCCAATCAGCCAGTAAATGAGTGCTGGGCAGCCATTTCTTTTGGAGTACTTTGAAACTCCTTAAAAATGGTGATCTTGTGTGTGTGTGTGTGTGTGTGTGTTTGTGTGTGTGTGTGTGTGTGTGTCATATATATATATATATATATATAATGTGTTATTGCGAGCAGAAAACTAGAGAACAAACATTTACCCCGGGCACCCAGCAGCCGCCCCCGGCCATGACCCTATCAGGCACCCGTCCCCAGGTACCTCTCCAGATGTGCTGAAGGCAGCAGGGCCCCTTTCTCCCGTGGAGGGCCGGAGGTACTCGTTGCAGGGCTGGTAATTCTCGGCTTCCAGCTGCTGCCTTCGCCTCCATGCCTCTCCTCCCTGCCTATCCGTCCGTCTCACCGCCCGTCCTCCACCTCCCCAGATCTTGAGAACTCCAGCCAAGGATCCCACAACATACACAACGGATGGGAGGGGGGGGCGGTAGTGACGTCACCGCACCCGCTGCACTGGAGGAAGAGAATGGTGGGGGCGGCAGCTGTGCCTTCACATGATGATGATACACGGGACAGCGGTCTGTCCGAACACAGCGGGTCTCCGTCATGTTAGGAAGCGGCACAAGCCGGTGATACGAACCCCTGTGACAGTAACCGGCACCGGCTTAACTCACTGCCGGACTAGTCACCGAGCCGGGAAACACTGCGTCACTGGCTTCAGTGAAAGGGTTAATCGGTGCACGACATGCTCAAAACATCACAGGCACTCCAGAAAAGGGTTAAAAGGGAAAAATACACATAATGTACAAAAACCTGGTTTATCTCATTTTACACCAATAAACATCCTTTATCTGCAGACATGGAGGCCTCATTGTTATCATTCATGTGATATTTTAGGTGACTTTCCGTGAGCTGATGCTTTACGGCAATGCTAATGAAGTCTGTTCCTCCATAGGCTTTCATTAGTCAGAGTGTCCAGCTGGGTGAATGGAACCAAGGCATTCTATCATTTTGCCACAGATAAAAGTTTGCCTAGTAGATTGGGCTAAAACAAATCCCAGGAAGCAGTTAATGTGTGCAGTACGTTTATAAAGCATTAAAAGGGGTGATTCCATGCGCTGTATTTTGAATACAGAACCTTTAAAGGGGTTAATCAGTTACTCAGTGAGGGATTTATGAAGATACCAAAAGCATAGAGTCACAATGCCTGAAATCGCACATAATAATATGAGCGATCCCTGAATATGTGAGAATATTTCGTCCTATGGGGTGACCCTGATATTATATACTAATCCATCTTGGATGGAAGAAACAAAATGTATTGATTACAATTAAAATGTAACATTTGCTGAAATAACCCCTTATTTGGGAGCAAAGTCCTGCTGAATGGATAAATAGAGGGCCCCCCGGTAATGTCCCGTGGAAGGCTGTGAGTATTAGAGCCCAACGCCGCTAATAACCTCAGAGGTAAGGAGGGCTGTCTACATTCACTCTGCGTCCTGTGTGTCTAATACACTGCGGAACCCCCTCACTCTCTCACTAAAACGAGGTAAGCCTGCTTTACAATATCATGGGCACAAAGGGCCACTGGCTCCGCTAATCAATTTTCATTGCCTGAGCATGGAAGGGGAGGCATATACCACCCAACGCGCGTTTCACCCCATATACAGCTTCCTCGGGGGAGAGATAGCGTGCATGCGCAGTGAATGCAGGCAGACAGCACTTCCCTACCTCTCTGGTTTTTAGTGGCGTTGGCCTCTAATACTCACAACCATACCTGGGAACTCCGGGAGAAGTGTCAGAATCCTCCGCGTTGCGGGATTGGAGTCCTGACACGCCCGGTCCCCGCCCATTTCCCCTTAAATGGAGGTGTATCCGTCACATCAGTGGGAACACCCACTAATGTAGACGGGAACGCCCACTCACATTAGCAGGACCCCCCGAGAATCCATCGAGTCCTGGCGCATCCAGTTCCCAGGTCTTCTGACAACCTTCCATGGTAACATTGTTGGCATCATTACCAGATGTGGACACAGCTGCCTGTTTATTTATTTGTTACAGGGAGATTTCTCTATTCAGCAGCCTCTTGTTCCCCAATATGCGGCTTATTTAAGAAAATGTTACATTTTATTTGTAATCAATAAACTTTTGTCGTTAAAAAAAACATTGGCAAAAAAAATATTTTTCTCTCTACCCAATGATTTTTAGGTCCTCCATGCATCAAATATCAGAACTACACATAATTTACCCATCTCTGCTCAAAGAGATATTTCTTAAATTTAATACGTGGTCCAAAATGATTCTTCACGCCCATAGTTTGTTTCAAAGCGTATACACATTGTCTCTAAATACTAATAATTGTCTCATCATCCTTGGAACCTGCATGATAAGTCTTGAGGAGCACTGGTGGAGAACGTTAATATTTATGCGCAGATGAAAAGTTTCTAGCCTTTGTGGTGAAATTGCGTAACCTTAAGTTGAGTAACTTTAAGCAAGAAGCTTCTAAGAATCCCCAAATGACACACGATACGTGATTTCTCATTCTTCCAGTCAAGATGGACTACAGGGGAGTCTTCTGGGAATGCCCCATGGATGTGAAGAGAGGCAAAGACATCATTTGCTTCACTTAGCCCAAGGGTGCTTTCTACCTGAGTCAGACCGACCTCTCCACTCAAAAGTACAGAAAGCGAGCGCTACGGCTTCCGAAGGAAGTGGCTACAAACACATGCTGTATAGAACTAGGGAAGTTACACAGACTTTATATCGAGAGCATGTGGCCACCGGAGGCCCACGTGTTTTAAAAAAAATGACCAAACCTGTTCTTATAAAACTATTCACTGGAATAATCGTTGCCCTTATTGTTTGCATTCCTGAATTTTTGAAAACTGTAAAGGGTGAGTTTTTTTAATTTTTTTACCTACAGCATCTGTTGTATCCTTAAACAATAACATAAATGCTTTTGATGCATAAATCAAGAATATTGTATCCGAATGTTGAAGGTTAGGTGGCCTTGTTAGGTGGCTTCCAGACTTCTTCCATGAGTTGGAAGTCTATATCCTCACTATGCCCAGAGGCTGATATTATTTAATTTATGCTAGTTTTTTTCTGGGGAGATTTACCGAGTAGCTACATGTGTCTGCCTTGGCATGGTTTGCACTTTTTCTCTTCCCCGGCCATTGGCATAGTGAAGAAAGAAGCCATCTGTTCTCTTGTAGTGCTCTTCAGTTGCTTTGCTGCAGCGATGAGCTCTCAATGGAAGCAGCGTTACAAAACTACTGCCTGTCCTGACAGTCTCCACAATTCTCCACAAGTGGCTAGAACTAGTAGGATGCGAAGAACAAACTTTCTAGTTGGCGTTCAGAACAGAAGACAAAACTCACGTAGAAAATCTCCACCTTGTCATTTATTATTCTGAGAAGTAATCTGGACAAGAAGGTGACGGAGGAAGGCAGCCATATTTTCTAAGGCAGCCATATTTTGTAAACATTTTGTTACCTTTGGTTTTAACCACAATTTGCCTTTTGACTTGTTAGTTTTTTTTTACCTGCTCCTATTGTTTCTTACACCCCTGCTCATATTGTGTCTTACACCCCTGCATTTTCCCAAATGTTATCACTAAATGCCCTCTTCCATTACAGCAGTTATTCACCCAGCATCCCCTAGGTCTGCTATGCTTAACATTTGTTAGGTAGATTCACAAATTTGCATCAAGCAGTAGACACTCTGGTTCGGGTAGTTTGTGAGTACTCACCAAAAAGTACTCTCTGCACTGGCGATCCCATGGAGCAGAGTGGGACAATTGCTCCAGACGGCACTTTTGAAGGGGCGGCCCTAAGCCCCCTTTTTTTTTTTTTTTTTTTTTTGGAGGAAAGAGAGGGCGCCAAGTGGTTTTCTCTTACCAAGTTGTCAGTACCCGCTCGGCGCCCCTCTCCCTCCTCT
>VKOC01005300.1:0-25884 GCA_009364415.1 Spea multiplicata | reverse complement strand
CTGTATACAGCACTTGGGGTTATTACTGTATACAGCACTTGGGGTTTGTTACTGTATACAGCGCTGGGGTTATGGTCAAGGAGAAAAATGTATATTTTTAAGGGACTTTCCCTTTAAACGGTGGATATAAGTGGCAAAAGGGGTAAGGGGGTGACATGGTGCAGGCCTGGGTGAGCATAGCTCTGTATTAGTAACATCTCTGCCAAGAGAAATATTCAAGATTTATTTTATATGAACTTATAGCCATCATTAAAAGATTTGGGCATTTGGCATTTTAATGCATTTCCTTTTCCTAGCTTCAATTATTTTTTTCCCCACATGCACATTTCACACATTTTATATAATAATGTCCAAGGGGCAGCTTGCCTTTTATATATTAGTCTTTAAAGTGTCGGCTCACCTGCTCACGCTGCCAGAGGTCATGTATCAATCTTATAGTCTTGGAAAACCTGAAACTCAAAGCCGGATACACTTTTACAATGCTGCTCAATCTCCATACTAATTTCAGCATTTTTATCGTTTTTTTTGCATGAGGCAGAAATAATCTCATTATTCTGCACTTTTGGTCTAGACTACATCTTCTAAATCTTAAAACATTAGTTAACAATACAAAAAATTTTAGTTGAGCTCTTTAAAACTTTTACTGATAAAAAAATATCCATGACTAAGCGAGAATTATGTTTCTTGACACTATTCTTCGTTTAAAAACTGAAATTGTGAAGTTTAACTTTTTCTTTAACTTTAAATCAAGGAATTAATTTCATTTTCTTTTGTACTTGAGTTCATAACTAATGGCTTCATCTTAACGCATTATGATAAAATGGGTTTAAGGAAGTCTTGTTTGACTTGTGTCTAATTGGGTCTATTCCCTTCTATAAAGTAAAGTTGTCATTCAGGTTAAGGGATAACCTGGCTCAAGCCGCACTAACATTTGCTGTTCAACTTGTAAATTCACTAATCTGTAAGTTATTTGAGAGGACATGCGAGTGCCTGTGACTTTAAGTTTTGCTAGTTACAGATGAGGGCATGTAAGATCAATGTGAACTCTCATGTCCTCGCCTGAAACGCATAAAATCTGCACTCCCCCATCTATGTTTGTAAGGGGTAATTAAATAAAGCTGGGAATATATTCCTGTAAAGGCAAGTGATAAGGAGAGGTGTAAAGGTGGCCCCATGATTAATTATTTAAATATACCCCCTACTGGGGTCTGTGCCTTTTTAGATCATTTAACCCTCATTGCCAATAGCCAAAGATTGGGGGGTTTATATTTAAGGTAAAGGGGTGTCTCACAAGTTACCAGGAAAAGGCCATTTAGGTGGTCAGATTACTTTATATGACCTCACCTGGGAGATTTCCTGATTTTCTAAGGGTTGATCTATAAGTCTTTATTAACAGGGCCATTATTTACCTGTAACTATTATATAACAACACTGTTATAGCCTTTCTGTGGGTCAGTAAGCATGTATAAACTACATTATGTTTAAAACAATGAGTTAGAATAGAAATTAATTGAAATATATATTTCTGAATGTAATGGACTACCGCCTTTCACAAATGTTGACTCTTTGAAAATAAAAACGTATATATACACCGATCAGCAATAACATTCTGAGCACTGACAGGTGACGCGAATAACACTGATAATCTTGTTATCATGGCACCTGTCGGGGGGGGGATATATTAGGCA
Organism: Spea multiplicata; assembly: GCA_009364415.1. Lineage (NCBI taxonomy): Eukaryota > Metazoa > Chordata > Amphibia > Anura > Pelobatidae > Spea > Spea multiplicata. Next base: position 24,196 of record VKOC01005300.1, on the reverse strand, counting down.
GCGAGTGAACATTTCATCCTCACAGTTGATGTTAGAAGCAGGAAAAATGGACAGCGTAAGGATCCAAGTGACTTTGATGAGGGCCAAATTGTGATGGTGAGACGACTGGGTCAGAGCATCTCCAAAACTGCAGCTCTTGTGGGATGTTCCTGGTCTGTGGTGGTCAGAATCAAAAGTGGCTCAAGGAAGAAAAAGTGGTGAACCGGTGACGGGGTCATGGACGGCCGAGGCACATTGATGCACGTGGGGGGCGAGCTGCTTAAGTCAAATTTCTGAAAAATACAATGCTGGTTCTGGTAGAAAGGAGTCAGAACACACAGAGCATCGCAGTTTGTAGCGTTTGGGGCTGAGTAGCCACAGACCAGCCACGGAGCGACAGAAGAAGGTGGCCGGTCTGATGAATCACGTTTTCTTTTACATCACGTGGATGGCCGGGCGCGTCGCTTACCTGGAGAACACGCGGCACCGGGACGTGTCCATGGGGGCCGCACCTCGCAGCTTACAGGACTTAAAGTATCTGCTGCTAACGTCTTGGTGCAGATACCACAGAACACTTTCAGAGGTCCAGTGGAGTCCATGCCTCGATGGGTCAGGGCTGTTATAGCTGCAAAAGGGGGACCTACACAATATTAGGCAGGCGGTGATAATGTTATGGCCGATCGGTGTATGACCTTTGTCTAGGGTTTATCTTATAGTCAAACGTCTCTCATTTCCAAACAAATATACTAACACAGAAATAATATTTTGCTCTTTAAGCGCTGATAAAATTTGCAAAAGAAAAAGGGTAGCTAGAAAAGAATCAGGGGGATAAGTCAGACTATCTGCTAGAGGCCTTGGGTTAGAAAAGATGAAAGACAATATAAACATGATAGAGATAAAAGCGGATACAGAATAAATATAGGAAACATTGGTAACAAGGCTAGAGAAGAAACCGATGACAACATGGAGACCAAAAAAGGAGAATAAAAGAGTAAGTCAAGGGCGAAGATTACATCGCGCAAGAACTGAAGTGTTATCATGCAGGTCAGGGCTGATATTTCTCCTCATTCCAAAGATTAAAGCCACATCTCCGTCCCGGATCTCTCTGTTCCCTTTCCGAGGAGAATCGTTCTGGAAAACAAAGTCAACTTGGGAATTTGAAATAAAAAATTTAGCGACCCGGGCAAGTCACGGCGTTTGTTTATTCTCAAGGTATCGGACGCTGCGATATTAGTGAGGGTCGCGTTCAATTGCACAGCGAGAATTTACTTTGTATTCCACTTGATCTGAATATACAGGGTCTGAAAGGACTAGAACTTTAATTCTCATTTGTTATGCTGAGAATTTCTTAACCTCTTCATGACAAAGTGTCGCTGTAATCCACGCTTCCCCACGGAAGCCTCACAAGTGGGGGTAACCATTAATATTGGGAGGAAAGCCTTCTCCCTAAAAAAAAAAAAAAAAAAAAAAAAAAAGGCCACCGCCAAACCGATCAACAACGATGTTGGCCGGCTAAAACAGAGCGCCATCAGTGAGTGACATTGTTGCCACTCACAAGATGGTGGCGCCTAAGTGAAAAGCTAATGAGTTCACAGAGGGTCTGTCCTTTCAACCATGAAAGTCAATGAACCCCAGCTCACTAACCAAAATACCAGCATTTTAAATGTATGATTTGATGGGGTAAAAAGAATCGGCCAGGGTTCAAAGATGTCCCAAAAATAGGACATTGGCACAAACTGAAGGAATTCCAGAAAATGCACACCTTGCAAAGCGTAGGACATAGCGGAGTCCAAGACAGAAGGGTTAAGTCATTGAGCACTGACTGGAGGGTGTGATGGGGCTAATTACCGCTCACTTGTAGTACCTGTGAGACCCCCGTCAGAAGCTGGCTGACCAATAGTGGAAGGTCCGTCTGTTCAATCAAAGCAAGAAGTCAGCTAAGCAAATACCATTCAGAAAATATTGGAGTTTCCGTCATACTATACGGCCGTATATCGCCTCGCCCGCCACTACGTTAAAGAACCCTAAGTTTGGCGAGTCCTGTCTAATTTTTATGGCTATATTGCTTACCGAGGAGCTGAATCAGTGGGACTGCAACGCATTTTAACCCAAATGAGACTCTCAGGCTTATCCTCCCACTACGTCAAAGTACCCAAACCCGGGAATCTGAATGTGTATGCCTTTTATGCGTTTTAGGTTGTATATTTTCCCCCGTGCAACGCCCTATTTAGCTAATTGGACTCCGTTAGCATAGTCTGGACTCCTGGGGCATGATCGCATGGTACGGAGGCGAAAGCAGTGATGGCGATCGCAGGGAGACACATTTACAAGCAACGGAGATCCGGTGGTGGAGGGAGCAGGAGACCGAAGTGCCAGCTTCACGGAGATAAACAAGTTGCTGTTCCCGTTCGTTGTCGCTATGTTAGGTCGGTTGTGTTAGTTTGTAACTCCAATGACAAATTAGACTTCAGCAACCAGATCTTAGAAGCCATCATTTCTTTTTTTTTTTTTTTTTACACAATACAAGGAATTCCTTTAATAGACGAAGAAAAAGACAAAAAAAGAAGAAAGGACGTGATCACCAGAAACGTTATAATTAAACTCGGGTTTCATTTTTAATCTAAATCATTTGGGCTCAACACAGACAGACTTTTTATACAATTATACAAATATAATTCTGAAATGTTTTCTTTCTGTCGCTCCGGAGTCGTATCCCTCTAGGATGTAGAGAATCTATAGAAAGCAGACGAAGCAATGATCACAAAAGTAACTCTCCTACACTAAGGGGCGCGTGATTTAAATAACAGAGCGGCAGAAAAATGTCATTCGAATTCCGATTCTAATTCTTACAGCTATTGATACATATTTACAAATACATATTGATCGCGGTCATAAAAAAGGAACTGTTAAAATTCTGCTTTTCTGTTGAATGTGTTGAATTTAAATTGTTCTTTTTGTTCATGGGGCGTGATGCGCTGCGGAGTCTCTACCAGATAACACCCCAAAAAACTGCCCCCCGCGGACTCGGCAAGATAAACATGTCAGTTTGTATGACCTGCTTCCCGAAAACCAGGACTGGTGGAATCCGTGCTCATCGGATCGCATGGGTACCTGTGAGACGGGAAAGCTTGATCCTCTGAAGCCTGGGGGAACATCGTGAAGCCCCCTCGTGAGTTCCGCCAGGGCACTCACGTTTTATGGTTGCGGGGGGGGGGGGCACTTTCACCGCACATGACGTCCATAAGAACAGCAAAAATGAACTTGGACCCTTGAAACTTTGCACCTTTTTTTTACCTCCCTCACTTAAATTTACCCGAGCCTATGGCTGGTGGTGGAGGGATCTGTTCTCATGGGCTGGGGGGGTCAGATGACATATTTTTTTTATATGGGTTGACTTGACGTTGTTTATGGACTGAAAACAACCAAGTGGGACTTTTTGGTTGGGGGAGGAGGCAAAATGTTTTTCTTTTGGCTGCCATCCATCCATGAAGATTTCAGGGGGTCCCCTCTTCAGGGTGGGTTCTAAAAGATCTGACCTTGCCTTGACTTCAGTCTTGGAGGTAAGGAAGGGGCTGTATATCCCACACCCCCCCTATGGGGAGTGCAGTCCTAGTAGGAGATCGGGCACCTGCTTTCTACTGTGACCCCAGCACCTGGAGCGCTGCCGCCTTTCTTCACATCGGGCGGTGGGAAGCAGAGGTTACGCCAGGCTCCAAGAAAGAAAAGTATCTGCCATTATAGAAACGCATCCGATGCACGAGAAATGGATTTACTAGAGTGCCGGGGATCTCTGAAATCATTTAATGATCACCCACGTTCACAGGGACGGGGGGCTGACGGTTCTCGATCATCATCCAGACGCCACTCTTCTAATTTTTTTTTTGGTTAGTGGATAAAATCAAAAGAAAATCTGCAACTGAAACGAAGAAAACAGAGTTCACAGCCGGAAGGAGCTCATCGTCCGGCAGAAAACGTTACGTCTCATCCTCCAACGTCGTCAAACAATCGCAAAGACCTCGTCAAGGTTCTAGGACCACCAAGGGTCCACGTTTTACAGTCCAGCTATTTACAAAAAGCATCTACAGCGAGGAAACCGTATTATTCACACGGAGGCTCGGCCGGCATCTCATCCGCGCGGTCAGCTCCGCCGATACACGACAGGTCCGCGGATCTCGGAGTCACCAATAGTGTCCGCCTGGGTATAAATCTCTACGGGGACCTGTAACAAAGATTCGCAAGAACATGGATTATAATCAAACAGCTTTTGGGTGGCATATACACAACCGTCCAAAAGTTTGGGGTCACTTAGAAATCTCTTTTGTCCATTAAAATAACATGAAATGGATCAGAAATCCAGCGCAGACAGGGTTAATGTTGTAAATGAATCTTGTAGCTGAAAACGGCTGATTTTTAATGGAATCTCTTCATAGGCCTACAGAGGCCTTATCACTCCATCACTCCGATGTTCCAATGGCCCCACTCACTCCTGTGTTCCAATGGCCCTTTATCACTCCCATCACTCCTGTTGTTCCAATGGCCCTTTATCACTCCCATCACTCCTGCGTTCCAATGGCACTTTGTGTTTGCTGATCCGAGTTTAAGTTTAAAAGGATAATTCATGGTCAGAAAACCCTTTTGTAATGATGTTACAGACAGAAATCTCCTTGTTTTCCATTAAAACAGCAAAGTGACCCCAAACTTTTGAGTGATTGTGTATAACCTCAGTAAAGTCCATTAAAAACAATATAAAATACATAATAAATAATAATATATAATGTCATGGATACATTTAGGGGAAGGCATTAGAAATGGTTTGTGACGGACAGGACCACCTGCCGCGTATACACCACAGCTTTCCACAAACACTGCCGCGTCCGAGGGGGTCTACGTTTGAGCTTCTTCTGGGTACGGTACGGGGCGATAAGCCGCTCCAGAACAAGAGTAAAAGTAGAGGGTCAGAGGCTTTGGCATAATGTTAAAGAAGATACACTTTACCGAGAAGGTGGTGGATGAATGGAGTAGCCTCCCAGCAAAGGTGGTAGAGGCTAATACAGTGAGGGAATTTAAAAACATGCTTGGGATAGGCATATGGCTCCTGAAATTTGACTTGATTTACCTTGACTTTCTTTCCACGAGTCTCATACATTTCCTAGAAGCTGTAAAAGAAATATAATAATAAAAGGTTTCATTACATGTAACGTTTTTAACAGGAAAAATATAAATCAAATATACATTTTTGTTTTTATTTTCCATCGCTGTTGCAGCCCCCGGCTCTGCCCCATTCCTGTTCCGGTGACAACGCTTACACCACAAGCTCACACGGGCCCAAGTGCAGAATCAAAATGTTTTTAGATAAAATATATTTTTTTTTATTTTTTAATAAATCTGTATCAGATTAAGAAATAATTAAGAAATAGCTGCTTCATAAAACAAATAAGCAAAGCTTACGCTGGTAGGACGTCACAAAGTGGAATTAAAGGTGCCGTTCCACTTAGAAAAAAATTGTACTCTGTAGTATATCAAGAAAATACATTTAATTTCATTATTTTCACCGTAGGTTGAATCACAAAAAAAAATGATTTTTTTTTTTGTTTTAATGGCAAAAATCAGTGCCTGCTTTTATATCACATGACAATTCAGCAAATAACCTTCCATAATTAAAGAATCATCTCTGTAACGTCGCATTTAGTTACAAAAAAAAAAAAAGAGCAGGTGGAACGGGACCTTTAAATCTGTTGTCTCTTCTTGTAACGACGCCGTACGGCGTGCAGAGACGCGGCTGCTTGGAAGTATTAATCTGCGGACTGAACTCGTTAAACGGTTCGCATTAACGAACTTCAGTCCCAGCGGGATGCGGTAGCTGGAGGCGAATTTTTGATTGAGTTTTGTGAGATACATCGTTCTTCTGATCAGTCGGATGACAGCGCTCTCAACGAGCAGAAGAAAGCTCCGGGTTAAACGTATCGGGCGGTCAAAAGAGACCGCCGATCAAAACGAGAACAATACCGTTGGAGGAGAATAATCTGCGTTCGTTACAGAGCCCCCCTCGTTCTGCCGATCCCAAGGGAATCTATTTGGAGGGCTTGGGATAATAAAACTAGTTTTAACTCTTTGTGTGAACCTCCGCACCTCATTATTATTTTCTTTCTATAGCGCCATCAGATTCCGTAGCGCTGTACACAGGACAATATATAGTAGTATATAACATAACAATCTGACTTACAGGAACAACGAGCTTACAATCTCATGTCAATTTTGACTGCTCATCATCTTATGTACTTTTAATGTATATGACAGCTGCCACCTTTACATTAACTTTTTCTCTCACTTGTAAATTCTGCAGACCCCCCCATGCATTAACCGCTTTCCCTAATATAATATTAGTTACTTACCGCGAGGGGGTCTTTGTTAAAGGCCGCTACACTTTTCCGTATGTCGTTCTCGCTTCCTCGTATGGGGATGAGGGACAGATTCCCAAACGTGTTGTCCAGCTGCGACTGCCGCGTCCTTATTCTCGAGGTCTGCTCAGGCCACAGACTGCCGTACTGATTAAGATCAAGGAGAAGAGTCTGTTAGTATCGGATATTTAGGATGGAAGCGCTTACTGTAACATCAATGTACCCCTGAGGGCATCGAGGTCGAGAGGACCGGTGGGAAGAGTCCAGTCCCAAAAATTCCTGCTGTTCCGTGTATCAGTTCTTAAGATATATTAGAAAATGAAGCTTTGGTCCGGAGCTCCTCCCACTGGCTGCCTTTACTTAAAGTACACTTCCTGCCGCTGACAGGAAGCAGGGAGAGGAGAATGAGAAATGCCAATATCTGGGGAATACATGCACGGATTTACACGCGGTAAAACGCGTTGGGTGCATTTTGCATGAAACTGGGGCTGTAGCGGAGACAATAGCATTGGTAATCAGAACTGGGGGCTTCGGTGACAACGCATGAGATGGAAATATTAGTGAACATACCAAGGAACGTATGATAAGTGAGGACATACAGGAACCGGGTGAGAATATCTGGGAACGGAGTATTAGTGAGTAAGAATATTTAGACCCGCATTTTGGTGCTTTGGGGAGGATCTATGATGCAGTTTATGCCGCGCAAAGCTATGTTTTATGTAGCTGTGATGTCAGAGAATGTACGTCGCAGTTTAACACATTTTGTATGATATCGCTGGTGGAAATGATATTTTGCAAAATGAAAATTGGTCCAAAAATGGTATTTTTTTTTATATACCTGCACAAAGGTTAATGCTGCAAACCACTCTCTCAGCTCCGCCATTGACTTGCAGCACGCGTACCTGAAACAACAAAACGGAGGAAAAGAAATGAAAGCGAATCCCTCCGAGGGCCGAGCAGTCTGCCGTCAGGCTCTACGGAGCCACAAGGTATTCCTGGACACGTATGGGAGCCGCTAGACCGCCGCTGAGCCTCATCTCATGTGGGTAACGGAGGAGAAAGTAACCAGACCGGCGTCAGACAGGAGGGAGCAGCCATGCGGCCGAAGAAGCCGCGTCTACCCGGGAAACATCTGGATAATTAACTTACAAGATCCCAATCGCAGCGTATTGATTCGCATCGTACAGACAGAAAAAAGAGAGACCCTATGGTTATGTAGAAGGTGCCGGGTCTCTCTTAGGGCGGGTTATGGACGGAAGGCTACCGAAGGTGCCGTCCCGGGTCAGACCTTGGGAAAGAGTCTCAGCTTCAGCAATAAAAATATGAAAAACTGATTGGCAGCTGATGGGTTAAACAGAACGCTAAAAATAAAGCTGCGTAACCCAAGTATCTGCCGTCTCTAGCGGGGCCGGAGCCGTATCTGTTCTGAACAATCCTTTCCTTGGCCCCTTGGGATCCCCATTAAGCCACCAAGCATGGAGATCCATCAAGACTCAAAGACTAATGGCCAACGCCGCGAGCGCTTTTACCGAAACACACTTAGCTTTTTCCCCACAGGTCATTTGTTTTTAACCCTCTGAGAGAGAACGAACTTGTTTATCAATGCTTTGGGTAGCCTGCATGCCTATCTAAAGAAGTACTATATAGTAACAGCCCCAGCGACGGTATTACCGGCTCACAAACAGAAATGTCCGGTGCGGAGCATCATTTTTATCTTTACAGAACATATCCTCGATCCTTCGAAATGTTACATTCCAATTCCAAGAACCTCTTTCTTTGCCCGCTGACAGCCGCCGATTGAAGTTACAAAGTCTCCATTCTCTGTATTTTTTCTTTAAGACATTTCTTTTTTGTAATCCAGGCGCCCCGCAGAGTTTGAGAGAACCCCCCCCCGTGTTGATTGCCCAAGGTAACCTGGTTTTGGCTTTCCAGAGGTCATTTGTAAGAGGAACTCCAGGTTTACAAACACCAGGTGCATCAGAAGGTCTAAGGACCTCCGGGCAGGACATCACAGTGGGGTTAAAAAGTCATACGTGATATATAAGTAATAAAGCATCAGTAAAGCTCCGAGACCTTTATTAAAAAGGAGAAGCCGTATCTCGAAAACCAAAGGCTTACTCTCTCTCACGCCTGTGATCCCTGCGGGTCCAGCAGGGACCATGAGGGTGAGGAAAAGCTGCAGCCAACGGCCCTGCGGGGCCCAGGAAGGGAACCCCACTTGCCCTGACTAACACTGACCGTATGAAAGAATAAGAAAGCCATGAAGCCTCCAGACTCAAGTTATATCACTAAACAGCTCCAGTGTGTCTCAAGAGTAGGGGGCGGGGCATACTAAGGCAAGATGGCTGCCTGCGTGCAGCCATTAAACAATTATCTACTGACAAGAAGTAAAATGTAATTGTATTATTGATGTACAAATCACTGCAATTTAAATAAATACTTGATACTAATACAGCCAACCATCTAAAAAAAACAAATGTATTTACAATAAAGCATAAAAATTTAAATTGAGCAAAAAACTTTTAAATTACTTTTCAAAAGGTCAAAAGCAAGGTTTTCTTACCACTGCGACCTCTCTTGTTTTTCATTCTTGTAAATTACCGTAAATCCCAAGCTGAAACGGGAAAAGAAATGGTATTTTGACTCCAAAACGAATGTCATTTTGTAAAAAGATTGTTCTCTATTGGAAGTTATTCAAATTACCCTTTTTTAACCTACATATTTCTTTTAGCATTATCTTAAAACAGAGCAGATTATTTTCAGTACGTTGAAAGCGGACATGGAACTCACCGAACTATTGACACGGGTCATCCAAAAAGAATTTTGCATCAAGGAACAAAAATGCCATCTTTTAGGCAATTTGGTGATAAATGACATATCTGATTGCGCTCAGAATTATACATTTCCAAGAACTCACCAAATATTCAAATTCACAAAGTAAAAAAAAACAAACAAATCCAGTGGAAAAAGTATCAACCCCATTGTACTGCGCTGTGGAATATGAGGGTGCTATATAAAAAACAATAACACGGACAAGCTTGTAAGACGGCCAATACATGCAGCTTAATAGGGGACAGGAGAAATCTTAGTACCGGGCACCGCGTGCAATGGAATAAAAACATAGAATTTGCCCCATTTAGCCCCATCTAGCTGCCCGTTTCTCTTTAATCAGTCGTTGGTCTCTTCTTAGATTCAGGAGCCGTATCCCTACCCCATGCATGTTTAAATCCCCCTCGCTGGATTACCCTCTACCACCTCTGCTGGAAGCCTGTTCCACATACCTACCACCCTAAGAGCTAAGCTAATAGGGGCGAAGGCGGGCGGCACCGAGTTAGGGGAAGGGGGGGGAATATAATGAGAGGAATCAGACGGAGAGCGCGTGGAGCGGGATCAGCGACTGGTGCAGGACTCAAGGTTTTTGCATTTGTCTGTATTAAGGCATTTTAAAAATATGTTTGGTTTGTTTTTTACACTGTTTCAATTAAGGTACATTCTCAGTATCGCTCGAAGGGTTAAACGATACACAAACGTATACACTCAATATTAAGTCAATTATTTGGTTTCACTATAAATAAATATGTACCGTATATATATATTTTATATATACATATATATATATATTTTAATCAAATACATTACTTTCAAAACAAAAAAAAAGTTGTATTTTTAGAGATTAGGTAAAGATTAGAAAGATCTGTGAAGCACTTGGTTACCATGGAAGCAGAGAACAAAAGGAAAGAACCAACTTTTCTCTCTTTTTTCTTTTGTTATAATAAAATGTTCCGGTCCATTAAATACGATTATTTGTGTAATTTACACCCCCGGGGGGGGAATGGGGCAGTCATTATACAGAGCCCGACCAATGCACTTGTCAGAAGTGAAAGGGTTAACCCGCCAATGCCTGGACACCCAGCTAACATGCTTCTGTCCTTTGGGATGTTGTCTTAGCAACGAGGAGCATGCAAGTGTTTCCATGACAAAGTGCTGAGATCTGCCATGACTCCCCCCGCGTGCCCACCCCAGCTGGCACCGCATGCCGATACCACAGCGGGGAATAAACACCAATCTTACACAGACCCCCATTAACCCATCGCATCCCAGAAACATTCAAAACTTTACATATGGAGAGGCCAGAAAGTGACCCAGAGACCAAGAGCAGTGCTTCACCTGGAGACTCCGGGCGGAACCCAGAGAGTTGGGGCGCATGATAACGACATTATAGGGCACGTATGATAGCGACATTATAGGGGGCGTACGGTAACGACATTATAGGGCGCGTGTGATAGCGACATTATAAGGCGCGTGTGATAACAACATAGGGCGCGTGGGATAACGACATTATAGGGCGCGTATGATAACGACATTATAGGGCGCGTGGGATAAAACGACATTATAGGGCACGTATGATAGCGACATTATAGGGCGGCGTTACGATAACTGACATTTTAGGGCGCGTATTATAACGACATTATAGGGCGCGTATGAATAACGGCATTATAGGGCACGTATGATAACAACATAGGGCGCGTGGGATAACGACATTATAGGGCGCGTATGATAACGACATTATAAGGCGCGTATGATAGCGACATTATAGGGCGCGTATGATAGCGACATTATAGGGCGCGTATGATAACGACATTATAAGGAGCATATGATAACGACATTATAGGGCGCGTATGATAACGACATTATAGGGCGCGTATGATAACGACATTATAGGGCTCGTATGATAACATTATAAGGTGCGTATGATAACATTATAGGGCACGTATGATAACGACATTTTAGGGCGCATATGATAACGACATTATAGGGCACGTATGATAACGACATTATAGGATGCGTATGATAATGACATTTTAGCACGCGCATGATAACGACATTATTGGGCGCGTATGATAAAGACATTATAGGGCGCCTCTCGGGTTTCTTTTAAGGACTGCAGGTCCTCGGGGGAATTTCTTCATCATGTGCAGACGTGTTTTAACCCCTTCAACACAATTCTGTAAATTGGCTGGGTTTTTGGGGGTAATTCACCCCGAGCTGCCGGGGGTTAAAACGGACATTCCTATGAGCTACTGGCTCCAAAAGAGTATTGTTTTCGGGGTTAATCCAGAAGGTGCGGGGCTGTCCACACGAAAAAATCCACAATGTATCAGAAACATAAAGAGGAAAGAGCTCTGAAAAGATCTATACTGCCCCCTACTGGGGATTGGGTTACATTTCCATTATCTGCTCCCAAACAGAACGCACTGGTAAGGGTGGGTTTACATACCAGGCCCCTAGGCTTTGTAGAGTGGTCTTAAGTATATGGGGGGGGGGTTTTTGACTCGTTCTAAATGCCATTGGCCCTTTGCCTCTTGTCCCCTAAACATTCAACTTAAACGGAATACCCGGCAGTTCTTACCTTTCATTTTGGGGACGGATCTTCTTTTTCACCCCCAGGTAAATGGTTAGGTTTTTCACTTCCCATTCCTTCTCCGCCTTGTGGCTCTGCGATAGGGAGAGGTGGTTACAATTCACTATTTTTATTATTATTTTTATTATTTTTCTTTTAGAATCATTCCTGTATTTTGAGAGAAAACCCGTTGAGTTCTTTTGGTTCCGGTTTATTTCCACGCGCTAAAATCCTATCCGTCGCGCATGTATGAACCCGCACACCGTCCAGGCATGGAAACGCTATTTGAGCAATGACAGGCGATCTGTGCTCTAAAGGGCATGAATTGTCCTGATTTTGATGGTTCAACAAATTTTTGAATGTTTAAAAATATAAAAATATATTTTTTCAGAATAAAATTTAATTATTTTTATTTTTTTGGGAGGGTATTTAGGGTAAATAAACCTGCAAGGATGAGATAATTTAAGTATAAATTTATTATCCATAAAATCTCCAAAACTTGGCCGACTCCATTTTTAAAAAAAACATTTTTTTTCATGGAAAAGGCTTATTTTTAGTGTTATAATCCATATTATTTTTCTTCAGAATACTAATCAGCCAGAGTCCTCAACAAAAACATACATTAAGTAACTTAGAAATCCACTTCTTTATGCCTTATTCCAATATTTCTGAAAACTTTGCTGCGATTTGAACGTCTAACCCCATCAGAAGATGAGAAAAGCAGCCTTTCTTGGGAAAATCCTTTCATATTAATGCAATCAGAAAAAAAACACTCCTGTGTTCCTTTATCACTCCCATCACTCCTGTGTTCCACAGCCCTTTATGCAGCTCCCATCAAACTCCTGTGGATTCCTTTATACACTCCCATCACTCCTGTGTTCCTTTATCACTCCGCAATCACTCCTGTGTTCCTTTATCACTCCCTGTGTTTCCTTTATCACTCCGCATCACTCCCTGTGTTCCTTTTATCACTCCCATCACATCCTGTTGTTCCTTTATCACTCCTGTGTTCCTTTAAGATCACTGCCGCATCACTCCTGCGTTCAAATGGCCCTGTATCACTCCCATCATCCTGTGTTCGCAAATGCTCCTTTTCACTCCATCAACTCCTGTGTAACAATGGCCCTTTATCACTCCCTCACTTACCTGTGTTCCTTTATCACTCCATCACTGCCTGTGTTCCAACGGCCCCTTTATGCACTCCATCACTCCTGTGTTTCGCAATGGCCCTTTATCCACTCCCCATCAGCTCCTGTGTTCCCAATGGCCCATTTATTCACTTCCCATGCACTTCCTGTGTTCCAATGGCCCTTTATCACTCCCATCACTCCTGTGTTCCAATGGCACGTTGTGTTCGCTGATCCAAGTTTAAGTTTAAAAGGATAATTGATGGTTTTTGTAATTATTGTTACAGCCCGCAATGTTTTTGTTTTCCATGAAATCAGCTGAGTGACCCCAAACTTTTGAAGCATTGTACGTAACGTGGGTGAAATAAGAGGCAGATCCCAAGGGGGCAGAGATTGTTTCCAGTGGGTTAGAGGAGCTGACATTCATGTTATCAGCCGGAGTCTATTCACTAAAAGGGAGAGACGACAGGAGAGTTGTAGTTTCAGCTCCGTGGCTTCGCTATACATTATGAAGGGCTGACCCAAGTGAGCTTCTGCTCCAGGGAGAGCTTGTCTGGCCCTGGATAATGTATAGTTAGATCAGCGAGCTTTCTCCATAGTTTCCTCTTAAGTATACATTACACAGGGCCGGATCGGCCCATCTTTGCTGAAGAAACCCGAACGCGTAGGGATCTTCATAATGAATAACAAAGTGAGGGACTCTCCATTTAGTGAATAAACCCCCAAAGTGCAGAATCACTTCAACAGGTGAAAAAGAGCGAGAGGGGAGTCCGCCACCAGCACCCAGTGAGAACGAAGAGCGCCCCCTCCAAGCCTCTCACCTCACTCGCACTGTCCGAGGACACGTTCTGCAGCTTCGGACTCTGCTTAATAAAGGTTAACGGTTACAAGAAGACACGGAAAGGCCAGCACGGACACCTAACCTGCTGCGGGGGGGCAAATACGGGGGTCTGCGGCTTAAAATGACACCTTAATCAATTCATTTGGAGGGGCCCCTGCCAAACCCTGCATTCTGCACTCCAATACGCTAATGCAATGTAACTCCCTGTTCTCAGAATCTACAGCATTATTCCTCCCCAGTAAGTTATCTCCCAGCTATTGCTAAGCTGCTGAATGCTATGGATTGGTTCAGGCTCCTTGGGGGGGGGGGGTTATAATAATTTTAATAGATGTGCTGCTTGTCACCTCTGGACGTACCCTGACATCTTTGTACATGCGCAAGGTGGTGTTGTTGAGCATGAAGTAGCGCTCGTGAAACGTCGTCCCGAATCCCAAGTAGCTTTTGTCCCCCCGGAACTTCATGGTGCCGTGCTTGGAGTCCCCCACCCGGCTTTCTGCAAAAAAAAAACATGAAAAGGAGCTGTTAGACCCCAAATCTCCCAACACAGTATCCCGGGGCAACTCTGGGGTAAAACGATGCATTTCAGTGAATTTGGCCCAGAACGGAAGGTTAAGGTAAAAGAACCAGGACTTGCTGTGCTTGGTAGAATACCAACTCCTATTACGCTTGGCCAGTTTCTTGCCATTTGTTATCCAACAGCAGCTAAAGACCCAGCTTCTCCATGACGTTTATCACGCCCCGCACCCCGCGCAATGCGTTATCTTTCTACAGAGAACGTGCCTGCTCCGTGATGATGTCATTAAAGCTAAACGCGTCGGTGCAACGGGCTGCCAATCACACCGTACAACTAATTCAGCTTTAAGGGTTACTCTCCTATTTGACATGTAGAGTACGGCAGACCAAGGGTTAATTTCTGTATTCATCCCCTGATTTCGGTCTGATTTGGGTGATGGGGTACACTGGGAAGGTCAGCTCAATCCATAAGGATCTAGTCTGGGGTTCTCTCTTCTCATGCTCATGACGGGGCTGCGCATGCGGGGGGTGATGACATCATAGTACAGATGAAGGAGAAGAGAGATCAGTGGCAGGAAGCGGGGGATGGCCACATAATCGCCACGCGCAGGATGACGCCATTATGGAATTCAGGAATGACCTTCCCAAGCCCTATAGCTACCCCATAGCTCCTGCCCTCTCGTTATTCGGGGGACAGTCCCGTGGTATGGATGACACCGCTGTGGCATTAATACTGTGAGTTGGCCTTTCCCGGGACACCAGCGGCAGCCCGGCGGGCCTTATTAACCCCTTACTCACTGATGTAGTGTAGCATGGCTTCCATGTGCAAATTCTTCTTCACCACCATATAACTTCTGCTGTTCGTCTGCAAAGGAAAGATGTGCAGGACGTTCTCGGAGAAATGCAGCGGCCGCTCTGCGGGGAGGAAAAAGGGAAAAGGCTTCAACCGTAGGCTGCGATAGAGCTTTCAGATATAGTTTGATCTATACATCGTACAGAACATGTCATGTATGGATCAAATATGGGTCCTTTTAGACGCAGCTCCTCTAATGCGCCTGGACCATAGCTGGGAACTCTTCGGTTTTTGGCCGGGGGAAACTCCGGGTTCCGCGACTCCCTGCCCAATTCATCTACAACAATGCCCCCCCCCCACATAACTCGATCAATAATCGGTTCATGGACAATCAGGGTGATTTTTGCAAAGAATAACGCACATGGCTTTATATCACGGACGTTTGTTATCTGAGATTCTCGCTTCCGCGCTCCCCGCTATCGACTCCTACGTTACCCCGCCGCTTACCGAGCTCCTCGCTTTCATCCACCTCAAAGCAGCTCCAGTACTCGTTGTCCTTCGAGCGGATGTTTCGTCTCTCCAGCAGCGTCTCCGTCAGCTCCTGCGCGGTCATAGTGACCGGAATCTGAGAGCAAAAAATACAAATAAAAAATTACCCGAGAATTCGGCCCCCCGGTCACCCTCAGGAGCCGACCGTCTCACGCGCCTTCACTGCAGAGAACTCCTTTACTACTAACAGATTATAAACACGTTTCACAAATATTCTCCTCTTCTAGTTATTGCCTCGTAATATAAAGTTTTCGGACAGCTTCATATCAGCCGATTATATGATTCTCACTCTGTTATCTGAACCCCAAACTACTAAACCCCCCGACTCCTTATCATACTGGCTGTGGGGAACAATAGAATGACTCGGCCTCAATCACACAGCAGGACCCCCTGAGTAATTAAAGTCTATAGAGGAAAGGACTTCATTAGCATTGCCATAAAGCATCAGCTCAGTGTGGTGTTTGAGCCGGGAAAGTCACCCAAAATATCACATGACTGACAGAAATGGCCGCTCCAGGTCTGAGGATAAAGGGGGTTTATTGGAACAAAACAAGATAAAACCAGATTTTTGTCAAATCCGACAGACTTTACGGTGTTCTCTTGCGCAAGGTCTGACCCCCGGAGCGGAGGGCACTGGCGCTAAGCTGAGTTCACTCCACTGATTCGCAGAATCCCTCCGTGCAAGGGGGGGCATCACAAACATTTAATGGGACCCCTCAGCCATTATATGCATTACACGGCATTAGATAGCTGGAGCGTCCCTTAAACATATTATCCAAACCAAGTAATATCCCTTTTTACGTAAACGTTATGTATTATGTCACGTGTATTATGTCACGTGTATTATGTCACGTGTATTATGTCACGTGTATTATGTCACGACTATGGATCCCCCTCAACGCGCCGTCGCCTTACATGTACGATCTGTTCCGTCTCCGGCTTCTTCTCTCCCAGATAAACGGTGCAGATGAAATCGCATCCCTGCTGGGGAAAAATATGGAATTTGCAAAAAAGGCGATTAACGTTAAACCCATTTTCATGGAATCCGTATAAAAAAAAAACAAAAAAACCCCCCAAAAAACTGATTATTGCCACAGACAGGGCTTCATAAAAATTCTGGGTTGTTTTCATGCGATTAAACCATCCGAGGAAAGAATACAATGACGGATCTGCTCGGGTTTATTGGGTTAACGCGCTGGAGAGCGCATTTAACGTCCCAGCTTTGCTTTCGCCATGAATTAATTGATTACGTTTTAATTGATCGAGTGATTATCGGCTCTCGGACGCGCGGCTCTAGACCTCTTTCTCTCCGGAGCCACGGCCGGGCCCCCGTCTTACCCTGCGCTTCTGGTTGGGGTTCTCGTTGCATAATCTCCTTATGGTTGAAATGATCTCCAGCTCCTTCTCCAGCTCCCGATTATCCACCTACAGACGGGGAAGACGCATTAAACACTCAGCGCTCGCCACGGAGATAAATACAATTACAAGCAAACATTCTGCTCCGCTGGGAGTGAAGAAGGGCCATTGGAACACAGGAGTGATGGGAGTGATAAAGGGCCATTTGAACGCAGGATGCATGAGTTGATAAAGGGCCGTTGGAACACAGGAGTGATGGGAGTGATAAAGGGGCCATTGGCGAACGCAGGAGTGATGGAGTGATAAAGGGCCATTGGAACGCAAGGAGTGATGGTTAGTGCATAAAGCGGCCGTTGGGAAACACAGGAGTGATGGGAGTGCTTAAAGGAGCCATTGGAACGCAGGATGATGGGAGTGATAAAAGGGCCGTTGCGAACAACAGGAGTGATGGGGAGTGATAAAGGGCCGTTGGAACACAGGAGTGATGGGAGTGATAAAGGGCCATTGGAACACAGGAGTGATGGGAGTGATAAAGGACCACTGTACGCCTATGAAGAGATTCCATTAAATAGTCATTTACAACAACATTAACCCCGTCTGCGCTGGATTTCTGATCCATTTCATGTTATTCTAATGGTTTGTTTTTCTTAAAAAACAAGGAAGTTCTAAGCGACCCCAAACCTTTGAACGGCGGCGTAGTTCCCGGTCACTTACATTAAATATGGGCAAATAGAAAGTGATGAGGTCCTCCACCACCCGACCCGGCTTGTAATTCTGTCCGACGGTCTGGAATAGCGTGGGGCCGAACACGATTGCCAGATTGTGAACGTTCATCTGGTTGACGTCTGAGAAGTGCTGGATGCTGAGCGGGACAGTAATCGGGGGACATTGCGCTGTTAGAAAGGGGATCTAATGGAGCCTCAAACCCAGCCGTAAACACAGATCGATAGTAAATACAGATGGGAGGTAAATGCAGACAACGCGGTAGAGCAGCAGGCAGTGGTGGCAGAATGCTTGGTTGTATACGGAGAGGTATTGGCAGTAGAGAGAGGGAAGAGCTCGTGCCGTTGTACAGAGGACCGCTGAGACCTCACTTGGAGTATTGTGTGCAGTACTGGAGACCGGATCTCCAGAAGGATATAGAAATGTTGGAGAAAGTGCAGAGAAGGCCTACTAAATGCTTCATGGATAAACCTTACCAGGACAGGCTAAAGGATCTTAACATACATAGCCTGGAAGAAAGACGGGACAGACGGGGGATATGATAGAAACATTTAAATACTTAAAGGGAATCAACAAGATAAAGGAAGACGATGGACGGTATTTTAACTTCCCCAGCTCAATCACCACGCTGAGCTGATGCTTTATGGCTATGCTAATGAAGTCCATTCCTCCATAGACTTTCATTAGTCAGAGAGTTAGGCAGTGTGATTAAGACTGAGACATTCTATAGCTCCCCACAGGCAGTGTGATAGTAGACTGGGGATCAGATAACAGAGCGAGGACTGATATGCAGCGGTCTCGTTCTGTTTTGGTGGGAGTTCCTGGCTCTCTCGGATGTAGGATTAGGGGGGCTCCGCAGCCATTTCTTACCAGTGTAAGTGATCAATCAGTGCTTTTAACGTGACTCTATTAACAGGCGGAAGGCTCTCCAGAAGCTTCTGGTATTGGCCGATTCTCATCGACGCGTCCTCAATGCCTGCGAAAAATCAATACAATCACCAAATATCCACATTTTCCCTTATTATCAATCTGCTTTATCTGCACTGGATATAATCATATATTATTTTGCACATTGTACTATCAAAGCCCCGCTGCCAATCACGGCCAGCGATGACTACGTTATACATACGAAACTAACGCATCCATACATCCATCCATGTTTTCCCCCATCTAATTTTACTCGGTTACACCGTTAAATCTTACTTTCCAGGCCTAGCGCGAGGCTCTGCTCACCCACCTGTCACGTTCAGCCAGTCGATGCAATGCTCGGCAAATATCCCCTCGCCAATGTCCCTGAAGAACCTCTTAAGAGCGTCGGAAACGTTGTCCACGGGGTGCTCGTCTTCTTTGAGGACCACGCTGCGAGCGTCTTTCTTTAACGCTTCCAGCAGGGTGGTGGTCTTAGAGTTCTGGCCGCTCTTCCGGTAGATTCCTTCCGAAAAAACCCCTGTAAAGAAAGCCATAAACATGTTCCAGTGGGTGCAAGGGGGAGGCATTAAGTAGACATGGCACGGTAAGAATGGGTGCCCCTTCCTCGGGTATCGGTCCTTAAGGACCCAAAGGAGCCCGTCAACTTCTCCATTACTCCCTGGCACGTGGTGGTGAAGCCTCGCCATGAAACCGCCATATTTAAACCCATAACTTCTAAATGATGTAATAAGTGAAGATGTGAACCTGAGCCGCCCCTTGGAACCGCGCAGGATTTCTTACCGAATTGTGAAATGTGGCGGATGCATTTTTGTACGATGAAAGGGACGTCGGAATCGGTCAGCTGCTGCTCTGATAACGCATCTCCGGAGGTGCTGCTGGCCGTCTGAATGGCATTCACCCAAGCCGAAAAATCCAGCTTCCGCTCCCCCAGGATGTACGTTATTCTGAGAAATCAGACGGAAAGCTTACAACGCCAGAAACCATAGATCTCCTGCCGCCCTCGCCCCCCGATTTAAGGAGCCCGGGTTCCCCCCGAATCCGCTCCCTAGGAGCTTATTAACTAAACCAGGAGCTGAAACGCGTCGGCTCAGAGTCACTCGCCGCTCCGGGGGTAACAGGTGAGGAACGAACGCTGCGTTTAATCTCAATCGGAGGGAATCTCGTCTTCTTACCTCCCTTTCTGCACCAGGACCAGGATCTCTTTATCTTTATTGGCTGCGGGTAAAACAAACGGAATTTTACAAGCTAAACAAACCAAAACTCGCTGGATTTCTAGAAAAAATATTCATACAAATCGAATGAACCGCTAATGGCGGCGACCGCAATCAGTCAAGAGAAAGGGATACTTTTGGGGCAAACGTCATAGAAACGAATATGGGATTTTTCTGGCAATTGCTTTACATTTTACCCAAAAATGCCAATTTTTTTAGCCATTATTTGTGGATTTAATAACTGATCGCTATTAATTGAGATGAGATTCTTACATGTGATCTTTTTGTTTAACTTTTTTTGGGGGGGAAATGCCCTTAAATCCAGATTTAGGAATATCCTCCACGCTACCCAACGACACGAACTTCCAAAGACTTTTTGTATTTCTGGTAAGTGAGTCGGAGGGAACACAACGGATGACGTCTTATATATATACTAAAGGATGAGGGCCGTCAGGGGTCCGGGACGTCCGTCAGGGAGCCCCCCCGCGCAGGACATTGAGTTATCGTTACCCGGACGTACAGAGCTCAGACAGCTTCTTCAAGTTGATGACCTCCACGGCGTCGTCTTCTAAGTAGGTGTAGAGATTCGTCTTGCAGAGAGAAAACCACCCGGGCCGGGCCCTCTCAAGACTGCGTCCCCCCTTATACTGCAGCTTCCCGATGCGGTCAAAGTCGTAACTCAGGAGCTCCTCAGCCTTCAGCGGAAGGAAACACTGGGGGGGGGAAAGTATGTAAAATGTACAGATCTGGCTCAGTACAGATGATCCCAAACCTCTCCGTAGTCTCCAAATATTAACGCTTTTCATGAATGAATTAAAGGTTCCTATAGTGGGGATATGAAGAGGCTGTAGTGCTGGGGTCAGAGGGCACCCGGGGTCAGAGGGCACCCAGGGTCACGGAGCGGCCGAGACCTTTACCTTGGTTATGGATTTCACCCATTCTCTGCACTCCTCGGGGGTATCTGCCGCGAACAGGTACAGCCGCTCCGACTTGGTGTAAATCTCGAAAGTACTCTCATACCTGCCAGCGGGAAGAAACCGACGTGAAGCAGACACCCAGGAACACAGTCAAACCGCTTGCCCCATGGGCAAACTACCTGCCCGGGCCGGTAAGGGGGCTGCCCGCTCTTACGTTACCAAGTACATGCAGGACGCGAGGAGTGAGAAACCCCAAGGCCTGCCCCACCACCAGCTTCATACTCAATAGGAAGGGGGCAACATCCAACGGGGGCTAGCAAGAGATGGGCCGGGGGTAGCTGGGTCTGGAAACGACAGTCCCAGGGGAAGAATAACGTTCCCAGGACCAAGGGGCGCAATTCCTGCCCCGTCCCGGCGAGACTAGAACTAAAACGCGGTCCTCACCCGTGGGTGTCCGGCGGGACGGCAGCCACACATACGATCTCCTCCGTTTTGATCTCGCCGTTCGGGGTCGAGCTGTGGTTGTTCTCGTAGTAGCTGAGGATATTGTCGTTGAGAACACACCAGCGGCGGCTGAACTCTGCGAACAGGCATGTAATAATTATGTCACTAAGACACATCGTACAAGGCGTTCACCCTTAACACTGACGCTGGGTGTATTTATGGGGGTCAGTGCCATTTCCCCACGTGCAGCTGCACAGAAGTTACTATGCAAGATTGTAAGCTCACGAGCCGAGCCTCTCCACCTAATGTATCGGTTTGAATAAATGTATGCGTGTATATAAATAAAAGATAATAATAATGATAAATAGGTTTGTATTGAGCTTTGAAATAAAGCCGGTTCCAAGGGAGAACTTTCCTCGCCCCAACCATCCACTTAATACACAAGGGGATGCCAAAGACCCCGGCCGTAGAGGCTGCTGTCTCTTTTCAGACCAGCCGCCAATATAAACTCACCTGGGATGAGTAAAAATTGAATTTACCAAGTGCCCATCAATGCAGTCTAAATAGAATGTGTGTATATATATATATATATAATATATATATATATATATGCCATACATGCGCATCAAAATAACTATGGAAACTGTCCTGCCAGAATTAGGGAACTTAAACTTGGGGTCCCAGTTGCCATCAGCTGCTTCTCGCTAGCCCAGGTCCAGAAGCCACCCTGTGCCACGTTTTGATGCAGACACGGGCTCAAAATAAGAAAATCAACCACTGCCATTACGGGATATAAGAAACAGTATTTTGGGTTTTTTTTTTAAGATATCTTTATATTTTCCTTACCCTCCTTGGCTTTCCTCTCGGTTACGAGCTTGGTCATGGACGAGGTCTTGTAAAGGTAGCCATTATGAGTTATCGACTGATGCGTCACGTAATAATTCTTCTCCATGTTACCCCCCAGATCCAAACGGGGAATTTCTGTAACGTAAGAAGTAAATAATACTCAAACAATAACTTCAGCAATATAAAAAAACCCACTATTATTATTTGTGATTCACAGGGCTAAAACGTGCTAAATTTCAATCACATGATAAATGATTCCAATAGTTATATTATTATAATTATTATTATTATAACAGTCTAGATACCTGCCTAACAAATTCCACGCTGGCAATACCTCACGTGACGTTCTAAACAGGATTATTCTCACTTCTATAAGGTTTCTATTATATAATTTTAAAATTACCATCAAATGCAATTTTTGAAAAGATTTATAAAGGTGGCCTGCTGGATAACCTCATTTAGCAGGTTGACAAAAGTATGTAGATGGAAAAATGTTTGTAACTTACTTCCCCAGTAAAGGGAATTTCTATTTATTGTTTTTAAATCCCCTATTTTCTTTTTCTTTTATTAAAAACCCCTATTTTCTTTACATGGGAACAAAAAAGGTTAGTGCCAAAGCTGCAGTACCTAAGCCTACCACGAGGTGGTGCCCTGTGCGCACTGAGCTTGTCCCAGGCTGGACAATGATTACATTGTAGCTGCAGTCACAAGACCTGATCAAAGACCCTCCTCTCTGTGTGTTTGGGGGGCAGCCTATGGAGAGCTACATCACTGGCCTAAAACCCACAGCACAATCAGTAGCGCGGTACAAAATCCTACTGTGTCGAGGAACCCCGTCATACGCACTTATACCGCCCTGGATCTAAAAAGCTCCGAGGTGGAACGCGTGAAATCAGCGAATTCATAATACAGAGAAAATAAATGCCGTTTTACTCAAAATAATAATGCCGTCTTTAATAATAATTGTCTTTGTTAAATATTTTCACCGTCCCCTAGAGTAGCAGCGCTACGGAATCTGCTGCCGCTATATGAATATAGCCAGTGTAACGGCTGGTTGTTATAGAGTAAATAGATCGCTATATATTATATATCTTATAATTTGCATGGAAGGGTTAAAAAAGTCATTTCCTGGCAGGTCCTGCTACTGCCGCTGCTGTTCCACTTGGAAGCACTGAGCAGATAAACCTTAGACCTCGGCTCCCTTCCGCTCCACCGGCTGCTCTACCGGGCAACAACCTCCCAAAGTGTTACATTATTAAAGAATGACTTCCGGTCTGGGCATTCGCCGGTACCAAGGGGTCGAGTTTCTAAAGCAGGATTATATTATAGATAATAATAATATATATATATTAAATATATAATATAATAATTCAGTAGAACATATTCTGCAAACAGAATGCTAAACAGCGGCCCCGCAGCACCGCTAAGGATCCCGTCAGTAAATCCAATTTAAATTTGTTGGCCTGTAAGAATTCTTTGGGGGGGGGACAGGGGGTCCACCGGTGTATATATATATATATATATATACCGTATTGGCCCGCATATAGGCCGCACTTTCCCCCCCCACTTTATGTCTCTAAAGTGGGGGTGTGGCCTATATTCAGGGTCTAGCGCCCGATGCCCGGGATATGCCGGGCAGGCAGCGGGGTTAGGATACAGATCCCCCGCAGCGCTGCAGGGGACCCGCATCCTACTCTCTGATACGCTCAGACAGCCTCCCCTGCACGACGTGCTTTAACAATCTCCCTTGCCGGGACTTCCCACGTATACTTCCGTATGCGCGTATTGCGTCCACCTCCGGCCCTGCAAGACACCCGGGACTCTGCTCTGGTAAGTCGGGGGGGAGGCAGAGTGGCAGCGTATCTATTACAAAACTTTTTCTTTAAAAAAGTACCAAACTTTAAGGGTGCGGCCTATATCCGAGCCAATGCGTTATATATATATACACACACTTTCAAAAGTTTGGCGTCATTGAGCTGTTTCCATGGAAAACAAGGAGATTTCTGGCTGTAACATAATTACAAAAAGGGTTTTCTGGCCATCAATTATCCTTTAAAACTTAAACTTGGATCAACGAACACAACGTGCCATTGGAACACAGAAGTGATGGGAGTGATTAAGGGCCATTGGAACCCAGGAGCGATGGGAGTGATAAAGGGCCATTGGAA
>VKOC01005295.1:0-27639 GCA_009364415.1 Spea multiplicata | reverse complement strand
TTCTAAAGTGCCGCCTGGGGCAATTGCCCCAGTTGGCCCCATTGTAGGGCCGGCCCTGGGCACATGAGCATAAGAACTGGCCCACGGAAAAATGGAACCAGGTGGCCTGGTCTGATGGATCACATTTTCTTTTACATGGATGGCCAGGTGCATGTGCGTTGCTTACCTGTAGAACACACGGCACCAGGATGCATCCATGGAGGTCCCACCTCGAAACTCACAGGATGTAAAGAACCTGCTTCTAACATGTTTGTGCCAGATACCAAAGAACACCTTCAGAGGACTAGTGGAGTCCATGCCTCGATAGATCAGGGCTGTTTTGGAGGCAAAAGATGGACCTACACAATATTAGGCAGATGGTCATGATGTTATGGCTGATCGGTGTACATTATATGGAAATACTTGATTTCTTAAGGCACAACAGATTTATAGCACCTCTTGTATTTGAACCACAACCTGAATTAACAACCAACCACTAGTGTTACGCCGGATCAGGCACCACAGGGGGTGGACCCACGATGCAGAAATATCTCCGATAAACAAGCCGGGATCGAGACAGGCAGCACAGGAGCGTGGTCAATACAATAGCCGGGGTCGGGGCAGGCAGCACAGGATCAAGGTCAATAACAAAGCCGAGGTCTGGACGGGCGCGTTAGGATCAAAGTCGAATAACAAAGCGAGGTCGGGACGGGCAGCGCAGGATCAAAGTCGAATAACAAAGCCGAGGTCTGGTACACGTGGAGATCAATCAATAAACAAGAGCACCCAGAGAACATTAACATGGACTCGTTGAACGGGCAAGGAAACAAGGAACCAGGAAGGTTTAAATAGAGCCAATGGCGGGAGAGCAGGTAAGATGACGTCATCGCGACCGGCGCAATTAGCGTTGTCGCGATGACAACAACAAACAAAACTTCCTGCCTGTGTTACCTCCGTGAAAGACGCGGAGGAGCCACACAGGCAGGGGAGGTAAAACAACCTCCGTGGACATGCAGCGGCGATCCAACACTTGATCGCCGCCGGCATGCCCGCGGCGGTAAACTACGAGTTCCTCTCTGCCTGTGCTGCTGCCGCGAGCGACGCGGCAGTGCCACACAGGCAGAAGAGGTACTGTTCGGGTGCCGCGAGCATGTAGCGGCGGATCGGTTTTCCGATCGCCGCTGATATGCTGCGGCAGCCCGAACAGAGCTGTCAGGAACCGGGAGGCGTGCCTGCTCAATACGCACGCCCCCTCGTGTGCGTGTAGAGCGCACGTCAGTACACGAGAGGGACGTGCGCGAGGGACGCCGTGGGACCCCGGCCGGACAGGTAAGTGTAACACAACCCCCCCTCCCAGGAGCGCGCTCCGGGCGCGAAGGACCAGGACGGAGAGGGAATCGGGCATGGAACCGGGAGACACAGAGAGGCGCGTGCACAGCGCGGGCAGGAACCCAGGTTCGTTCTTCAGGACCGTACCCACGCCAATCGAGCAGATATTGGAGGGACCTGCGGTGCCAACGGGAGTCGAGCACGCGGCGGACGACGTGTTCCTCGTGACCGCGGACAAGGACAGGGGCAGGAGGACGAAGGGACACAGAATAGCGATTAACCACGCAGGGCTTAAGGAGAGATACGTGAAACGTGTTGGGGATACGCATAGACGGAGGAAGAGCAAGGGACACGGCAACCTCGTTGACGCGATGGATGATGCGGAAGGGACCGAGGAATCGGGGACCAAGTGTCCTACTGGGCTGACGTAGTGCGATGTTCCGTGCGGACAGCCAGACATAGTCGCCGACCTCGTAGCGAGGAGGCGCAGCACGATGCTTGTCAGCAGCAGCCTTGCTGCGGGTCTGGGCCTTGGTCAGCTGGGTGCTGAGGGCTTCCCAATGGGCACGCATATCGGCAACCCGCTCCTCGACGGCAGGAATGCAAGCACCGCGAGCGGCAGAAGGCGGTGGTAGGACAACTGGATGGTATCCCAAAGCGGCATAAAACGGCGAACAACGTAAAGATTCGTGGACAGCGTTGTTGTAGGACAATTCGGCCATGGGTAACAGAGACGACCAGTTGTCTTGGCGTTCATTGACGTATAAGCGCAGGTATTGTTTTAAGGTCTGATTGGTGCGCTCCGTCTGGCCGTTCGATTGCGGGTGATAGGCTGAGGACAGATGTGTCCGGATGCCTAACTTGCAGCACAGAGTCCTCCAGTATCTGGATACAAACTGGGGACCCCTATCCGATACTACGTGGAGCGGCAGGCCATGCAACCGCACCACGTTTCTGATGAACACATCTGCCAATTGGGATGCCGTGGGTAGCTTGTGTAGGGCAATAAAGTGGGCCTGTTTGGAGAATCTGTCGACCACAACGAGGATGGTAGTGAACCCTTTAGAGACAGGAAGGTCGACAATGAAGTCCATAGCTATATGAGTCCATGGGGTTTTTGGAACGGGAAGAGGTAATAAGAGACCAGAAGGCCGGGTGTGCACGGACTTGTGACGAGCACATTGGGGACAGGTGGCAATGAAGGCGTTGACGTCACGTGTTAAGGACGGCCACCAAAAGGTTTTCCGGATGTGGTACTCTGTTTTGCGGGCTCCGGGATGGCCGGCCAGAGGTGGGTTATGACCCCAGTGGAGGACAGCATCACGAAACCGCTGAGGAACGTAGAGGCGACCCGAAGGAGGACGTTGGGAAGCGGTGATGTGCGCCTGCTGCATACGGATCCGATGCATCATGGAAGAAGATAAGGCAGAGATGACGCGTGCTTGTGGAATGATGGGTTCCTCTTGGGTGAAGTCACGATGGCTATCGAATTGACGGGAGAGAGCGTCTGCTTTGACGTTTTTACTGCCGGGCTGATATGTCATAACATAATTAAAGCGGGTAAAGAACAAAGCCCATCTGGCTTGTCGAGGATTCAGGCGTCGAGCAGATTCTATATACTGTAGGTTCTTGTGGTCCGTCATGACCACAACAGGCAGTTTGGTACCTTCGAGTAGGTGACGCCATTCCTCAAAGGCCATTTTGACCGCGAGTAGTTCTCTGTTTCCCACATCATAGTTGCGTTCGGCGGGTGAGAAGCCCTTTGAGAAGAACGCACAGGGGAGGTATTTGGACGTAGTCGGGTTTCGTTGAGATAGAACAGCCCCAGCACCGTTTTCTGAAGCGTCCACTTCTAGGAGGTACTGTAAGGCAGGATCAGGTCGTTGCAGAACGGGAGCTGAACAGAAGGCTTGTTTCAGTCGCTCGAAGGCTTTCACGGCTTCCACGGACCAGTACTTGGGATTAGCCCCTTTTTTAGTAAAGGCGATAATGGGCGCTGCGATGGAGGCATAATTGCGTAAGAAGCGCCGATAGTAATTGGCGAATCCCAGGAAGCGTTGAACAGCTTTTACGGTACGGGGAATAGGCCAATCGAGGATAGCCTTCAACTTGCTGGGGTCCATTTCGAGGCCATTAGCGGAGATGATGTACCCGAGAAATGGAAGGCTGTTCTTTTCAAAGTCGCATTTCTCGGCTTTGGCATAGAGGCTGTTCTCACGCAGTCTTTGCAGAACAGAACGTAGATGTATCCGATGGGTTTTGACGTCAGGTGAGTATACAAGGATATCGTCGAGGTAGACGACTACGTGGGAGAGCAACATGTCTCGGAACACGTCATTAACGAAGGCTTGAAACACGGCAGGAGCGTTACAGAGGCCGAAGGGCATGACCCTGTACTCATAATGACCATATCTTGTATTAAAGGCGGTCTTCCATTCGTCGTTTTCTTTAACGCGTACTAGGTTGTATGCCCCTCTAAGGTCGAGTTTGGTGAATATCGTAGCCCCCTTCAATCTGTCATAGATCTCCGTGATTAACGGAAGAGGATACCGTTTTTTTATGGTAATGCGATTTAGTCCCCTGTAGTCAATGCATGGTCGAAGGGAGCCCTCCTTCTTGGACACAAAAAAGAATCCGGCCCCTGCTGGTGAGGAAGAGGGTCGGATGAAGCCCTTATCCAGGCTCTCTTTGATGTATAATTCAAGGGCCTCATTCTCGGGCTCCGACAGGGGATATGTGCGCCCCCGTGGTGGCATGGTACCCGGCAACAAGTCTATGGCACAGTCGTAGGGTCTGTGTGGGGGTAGGCGTTCTGCCTGGCTTTTGGAAAATACGTCCAGAAAGTCCCAATAATGTTTCGGCACTAGAAGCTTGGGGTCAGTAGGCTTGATTTCCAAAACGAGGTTCACCCGAGTGCAAGGTAGAGAACAACGGTGGTGACAGGAAGGACTCCATGCAAGTATCTCGCCTGTGTCCCAGTCAATGCGAGGGTTGTGCAGCCTTAGCCAGGTGAACCCCAGTATCAAAGGGGCATGAGGTGACTGTATGAGTTCAAACGTGATGGTTTCTCTGTGGGTTGCTCCAATGTGCATAGTAAGCGGACTGGTCTCTTGGGTGACCACTCCCCGACCTAAGAGACTACCGTCCACGACAGTCACCACAGAAGGAGTCTTTTTGGGACGTAGTGGTATCCCGTGTCGGACGGCCCATTGTTCGTCCAGAAATACTCCAGCCGCCCCGGAGTCTATGAAAGCGTGGGTGACCACGGAGTGGTCTAGCCACCTAAGCGAGACGGGTATCAACATACGTTGGGGAGGAGAAATGTTCTTAATGCTTAGGGGTTCTCCTCCTTTGGTCCCTAAGCTCTTTCGTTTCCCGGACGTTGCGGGCATGTACGTAGGAAGTGATCCGCTTGTCCGCAGTAGAAACAGAGACCTTGATTCCTCCTTCGTGTCTTCTTCGGTGAGGTGACGTATGGTGCCAATCTCCATGGGTTCCTCAGAGAGATGGCTAGGTGTGGTATGTGGAGACTGGGAATTGCTAAGAGCGGTGAGCGGTCGATATCGCCTGCCTTTGTCCTTCTCCAGGTGTCTCTCCTGAATGCGCTTGTCAATGCGCAAACAGAGGGTGATAAAGTCCTCCAGGTCAGATGGAGGGTCGTGGAACAACAGCACATCCTTGATCTTGTCATTGAGACCCTTCCGATTAGCGGCTCGGAGGGCGCCTTGATTCCATTGGAGTTCACTGGCCAGAGTACGGAATTCCACCGTATATTGGGCTAGGGTCTTATGTCCCTGTTGTATCTCCAATAAGGAATTCTCCGCTGTTTCTTTGCGACCTGGCATATCGAAGACTGAACGCAAGGCTGCCATGAAAGCTGGGCAGTCGTCCATCAGGTCAGAATCTTGCTCAATAAGGGGAGAGGCCCATAGAAGAGCCTCACCCTTCAACAGTGAGATGATGAAGGACACTCTTTTGGAGGAAGTACAAAACGCCCGGGGATGGTTGCGGAAATGCAGCAAACATTGGTTTAGGAACCCCCTGCATTCTTTAGGATCCCCAGCATATTTGTCCGGGAGAGGCAAGCGAGCAGTAGCGCCTCCTTCCTCTGGGCTGGGATCCCTAGGCGAGAAGGACGGTCTGGCAGAAGGAGTGACAGCCAGAGACCGTAACAGTTCAGTCATGGTGTCCAGTTTGCCGGATAAGGACTGTAATTGCGAGGAATGGGACGTAAGAAGCTGGTCCTGCAGGTCCTGGCGGGAGAGGACGTTAGCCATTTCCGCGGGGTCCATAGTATGGCCCGTTCAATGTGTTACGCCGGATCAGGCACCACAGGGGGTGGACCCACGATGCAGAAATATCTCCGATAAACAAGCCGGGATCGAGACAGGCAGCACAGGAGCGTGGTCAATACAATAGCCGGGGTCGGGGCAGGCAGCACAGGATCAAGGTCAAATGACAAAGCCGAGGTCGGGACGGGCAGCGCAGGATCAAGGTTGAATAACAAAGCCGAGGTCTGGTACACGTGGAGATCAATCAATAAACAAGAGCACCCAGAGAACATTAACATGGACTCGTTGAACGGGCAAGAAAACAAGGAACCAGGAAGGTTTAAATAGAGCCAATGGCGGGAGAGCAGGTAAGATGACGTCATCGCGACCGGCGCAATTAGCGTCGTCGCGATGACAACAACAAACAAAACTTCCTGCCTGTGTTACCTCCGTGAAAGACGCGGAGGAGCCACACAGGCAGGGGAGGTAAAACAACCTCCGTGGACATGCAGCGGCGATCCAACACTTGATCGCCGCCGGCATGCCCGCGGCGGTAAACTACGAGTTCCTCTCTGCCTGTGCTGCTGCCGCGAGCGACGCGGCAGTGCCACACAGGCAGAAGAGGTACTGTTCGGGTGCCGCGAGCATGTAGCGGCGGATCGGTTTTCCGATCACCGCTGATATGCTGCGGCAGCCCGAACAGAGCTGTCAGGAACCGGGAGGCGTGCCTGCTCAATACGCACGCCCCCTCGTGTGCGTGTAGAGCGCACGTCAGTACACGAGAGGGACGTGCGCGAGGGACGCCGTGGGACCCCGGCCGGACAGGTAAGTGTAACACAACCCCCCCTCCCAGGAGCGCGCTCCGGGCGCGAAGGACCAGGACGGAGAGGGAATCGGGCATGGAACCGGGAGACACAGAGAGGCGCGTGCACAGCGCGGGCAGGAACCCAGGTTCGTTCTTCAGGACCGTACCCACGCCAATCGAGCAGATATTGGAGGGACCTGCGGTGCCAACGGGAGTCGAGCACGCGGCGGACGACGTGTTCCTCGTGACCGCGGACAAGGACAGGGGCAGGAGGACGAAGGGACACAGAATAGCGATTAACCACGCAGGGCTTAAGGAGAGATACGTGAAACGTGTTGGGGATACGCATAGACGGAGGAAGAGCAAGGGACACGGCAACCTCGTTGACGCGATGGATGATGCGGAAGGGACCGAGGAATCGGGGACCAAGTGTCCTACTGGGCTGACGTAGTGCGATGTTCCGTGCGGACAGCCAGACATAGTCGCCGACCTCGTAGCGAGGAGGCGCAGCACGATGCTTGTCAGCAGCAGCCTTGCTGCGGGTCTGGGCCTTGGTCAGCTGGGTGCTGAGGGCTTCCCAATGGGCACGCATATCGGCAACCCGCTCCTCGACGGCAGGAATGCAAGCACCGCGAGCGGCAGAAGGCGGTGGTAGGACAACTGGATGGTATCCCAAAGCGGCATAAAACGGCGAACAACGTAAAGATTCGTGGACAGCGTTGTTGTAGGACAATTCGGCCATGGGTAACAGAGACGACCAGTTGTCTTGGCGTTCATTGACGTATAAGCGCAGGTATTGTTTTAAGGTCTGATTGGTGCGCTCCGTCTGGCCGTTCGATTGCGGGTGATAGGCTGAGGACAGATGTGTCCGGATGCCTAACTTGCAGCACAGAGTCCTCCAGTATCTGGATACAAACTGGGGACCCCTATCCGATACTACGTGGAGCGGCAGGCCATGCAACCGCACCACGTTTCTGATGAACACATCTGCCAATTGGGATGCCGTGGGTAGCTTGTGTAGGGCAATAAAGTGGGCCTGTTTGGAGAATCTGTCGACCACAACGAGGATGGTAGTGAACCCTTTAGAGACAGGAAGGTCGACAATGAAGTCCATAGCTATATGAGTCCATGGGGTTTTTGGAACGGGAAGAGGTAATAAGAGACCAGAAGGCCGGGTGTGCACGGACTTGTGACGAGCACATTGGGGACAGGTGGCAATGAAGGCGTTGACGTCACGTGTTAAAGACGGCCACCAAAAGGTTTTCCGGATGTGGTACTCTGTTTTGCGGGCTCCGGGATGGCCGGCCAGAGGTGGGTTATGACCCCAGTGGAGGACAGCATCACGAAACCGCTGAGGAACGTAGAGGCGACCCGAAGGAGGACGTTGGGAAGCGGTGATGTGCGCCTGCTGCATACGGATCCGATGCATCATGGAAGAAGATAAGGCAGAGATGACGCGTGCTTGTGGAATGATGGGTTCCTCTTGGGTGAAGTCACGATGGCTATCGAATTGACGGGAGAGAGCGTCTGCTTTGACGTTTTTACTGCCGGGCTGATATGTCATAACATAATTAAAGCGGGTAAAGAACAAAGCCCATCTGGCTTGTCGAGGATTCAGGCGTCGAGCAGATTCTATATACTGTAGGTTCTTGTGGTCCGTCATGACCACAACAGGCAGTTTGGTACCTTCGAGTAGGTGACGCCATTCCTCAAAGGCCATTTTGACCGCGAGTAGTTCTCTGTTTCCCACATCATAGTTGCGTTCGGCGGGTGAGAAGCCCTTTGAGAAGAACGCACAGGGGAGGTATTTGGACGTAGTCGGGTTTCGTTGAGATAGAACAGCCCCAGCACCGTTTTCTGAAGCGTCCACTTCTAGGAGGTACTGTAAGGCAGGATCAGGTCGTTGCAGAACGGGAGCTGAACAGAAGGCTTGTTTCAGTCGCTCGAAGGCTTTCACGGCTTCCACGGACCAGTACTTGGGATTAGCCCCTTTTTTAGTAAAGGCGATAATGGGCGCTGCGATGGAGGCATAATTGCGTAAGAAGCGCCGATAGTAATTGGCGAATCCCAGGAAGCGTTGAACAGCTTTTACGGTACGGGGAATAGGCCAATCGAGGATAGCCTTCAACTTGCTGGGGTCCATTTCGAGGCCATTAGCGGAGATGATGTACCCGAGAAATGGAAGGCTGTTCTTTTCAAAGTCGCATTTCTCGGCTTTGGCATAGAGGCTGTTCTCACGCAGTCTTTGCAGAACAGAACGTAGATGTATCCGATGGGTTTTGACGTCAGGTGAGTATACAAGGATATCGTCGAGGTAGACGACTACGTGGGAGAGCAACATGTCTCGGAACACGTCATTAACGAAGGCTTGAAACACGGCAGGAGCGTTACAGAGGCCGAAGGGCATGACCCTGTACTCATAATGACCATATCTTGTATTAAAGGCGGTCTTCCATTCGTCGTTTTCTTTAACGCGTACTAGGTTGTATGCCCCTCTAAGGTCGAGTTTGGTGAATATCGTAGCCCCCTTCAATCTGTCATAGATCTCCGTGATTAACGGAAGAGGATACCGTTTTTTTATGGTAATGCGATTTAGTCCCCTGTAGTCAATGCATGGTCGAAGGGAGCCCTCCTTCTTGGACACAAAAAAGAATCCGGCCCCTGCTGGTGAGGAAGAGGGTCGGATGAAGCCCTTATCCAGGCTCTCTTTGATGTATAATTCAAGGGCCTCATTCTCGGGCTCCGACAGGGGATATGTGCGCCCCCGTGGTGGCATGGTACCCGGCAACAAGTCTATGGCACAGTCGTAGGGTCTGTGTGGGGGTAGGCGTTCTGCCTGGCTTTTGGAAAATACGTCCAGAAAGTCCCAATAATGTTTCGGCACTAGAAGCTTGGGGTCAGTAGGCTTGATTTCCAAAACGAGGTTCACCCGAGTGCAAGGTAGAGAACAACGGTGGTGACAGGAAGGACTCCATGCAAGTATCTCGCCTGTGTCCCAGTCAATGCGAGGGTTGTGCAGCCTTAGCCAGGTGAACCCCAGTATCAAAGGGGCATGAGGTGACTGTATGAGTTCAAACGTGATGGTTTCTCTGTGGGTTGCTCCAATGTGCATAGTAAGCGGACTGGTCTCTTGGGTGACCACTCCCCGACCTAAGAGACTACCGTCCACGACAGTCACCACAGAAGGAGTCTTTTTGGGACGTAGTGGTATCCCGTGTCGGACGGCCCATTGTTCGTCCAGAAATACTCCAGCCGCCCCGGAGTCTATGAAAGCGTGGGTGACCACGGAGTGGTCTAGCCACCTAAGCGAGACGGGTATCAACATACGTTGGGGAGGAGAAATGTTCTTAATGCTTAGGGGTTCTCCTCCTTTGGTCCCTAAGCTCTTTCGTTTCCCGGACGTTGCGGGCATGTACGTAGGAAGTGATCCGCTTGTCCGCAGTAGAAACAGAGACCTTGATTCCTCCTTCGTGTCTTCTTCGGTGAGGTGACGTATGGTGCCAATCTCCATGGGTTCCTCAGAGAGATGGCTAGGTGTGGTATGTGGAGACTGGGAATTGCTAAGAGCGGTGAGCGGTCGATATCGCCTGCCTTTGTCCTTCTCCAGGTGTCTCTCCTGAATGCGCTTGTCAATGCGCAAACAGAGGGTGATAAAGTCCTCCAGGTCAGATGGAGGGTCGTGGAACAACAGCACATCCTTGATCTTGTCATTGAGACCCTTCCGATTAGCGGCTCGGAGGGCGCCTTGATTCCATTGGAGTTCACTGGCCAGAGTACGGAATTCCACCGTATATTGGGCTAGGGTCTTATGTCCCTGTTGTATCTCCAATAAGGAATTCTCCGCTGTTTCTTTGCGACCTGGCATATCGAAGACTGAACGCAAGGCTGCCATGAAAGCTGGGCAGTCGTCCATCAGGTCAGAGTCCTGCTCAATAAGGGGAGAGGCCCATAGAAGAGCCTCACCCTTCAACAGTGAGATGATGAAGGACACTCTTTTGGAGGAAGTACAAAACGCCCGGGGATGGTTGCGGAAATGCAGCAAACATTGGTTTAGGAACCCCCTGCATTCTTTAGGATCCCCAGCATATTTGTCCGGGAGAGGCAAGCGAGCAGTAGCGCCTCCTTCCTCTGGGCTGGGATCCCTAGGCGAGAAGGACGGTCTGGCAGAAGGAGTGACAGCCAGAGACCGTAACAGTTCAGTCATGGTGTCCAGTTTGCCGGATAAGGACTGTAATTGCGAGGAATGGGACGTAAGAAGCTGGTCCTGCAGGTCCTGGCGGGAGAGGACGTTAGCCATTTCCGCGGGGTCCATAGTATGGCCCGTTCAATGTGTTACGCCGGATCAGGCACCACAGGGGGTGGACCCACGATGCAGAAATATCTCCGATAAACAAGCCGGGATCGAGACAGGCAGCACAGGAGCGTGGTCAATACAATAGCCGGGGTCGGGGCAGGCAGCACAGGATCAAGGTCAAATGACAAAGCCGAGGTCGGGACGGGCAGCGCAGGATCAAGGTTGAATAACAAAGCCGAGGTCTGGTACACGTGGAGATCAATCAATAAACAAGAGCACCCAGAGAACATTAACATGGACTCGTTGAACGGGCAAGGAAACAAGGAACCAGGAAGGTTTAAATAGAGCCAATGGCGGGAGAGCAGGTAAGATGACGTCATCGCGACCGGCGCAATTAGCGTCGTCGCGATGGCAACAACGAACCAAAACTTCCTGCCTGTGTTACCTCCGTGAAAGACGCGGAGGAGCCACACAGGCAGGGGAGGTAAAACAACCTCCGCGGACATGCAGCGGCGATCAAACACTTGATCGTCGCCGGCATGCCCGCGGCGGTAGACTACGAGATCCTCTCTGCCTGTGTTGCTGCCGCGAGCGACGCGGCAGTGCCACACAGGCAGAAGAGGTACTGTTCGGGTGCCGCGAGCATGTAGCGGCGGATCGGTTTTCCGATCGCCGCTGATATGCTGCGGCAGCCCGAACAGAGCTGTCAGGAACCGGGAGGCGTGCCTGCTCAATACGCACGCCCCCTCGTGTGCGTGTAGAGCGCACGTCAGTACACGAGAGGGACGTGCGCGAGGGACGCCGTGGGACCCCGGCCGGACAGGTAGGTGTAACAACTAGTGGTTAAGGTTTGAAGGAATTGTACAATTATTAGTCTAAGACTCAGCAGGCTGCTGGATATGTAAAAAAGCAGCAATGAGGTATTATGATTAGCAAAGCAGGTAGTAATGCTATTTTATAGACATATTGAGGAAAAATAAGCTTTTCGCAGCCCTCAAAACAACTTTATTGTGCTAAATCTTAATACCTAAAGAAGGAGGTCACCATTATCTTTTTTCTGCCTGTATGTGATTAGTCAAAGACTAACACCAGAATACAAAACATATAACCCTTTTACTATAAACCCTAGGTAGTAAAACATACAAGTCACCCATCTCTCTCTTCCATATATTCATATGAACTTTAATAAAAGTGCCTGCTGGATTTTGCATAGTGAATAAATAAGCATTTGTCTTTGTGATACCATTCTGAAATATAACACACACAATCACTCTATATCCTCATGTATACAATACCCTAATAAATTCCGGTATGCACTAGTGTTCTTGGGGACAACTTTAATGTAACTAGGCCTACCTGTTTTAGTAACATGGACAAGCTTATTACAGTAAGCTACTAAATACAATAATTATTATAGTATAGTTGTTATTTCCTCTAACATCTTCTTAAAGCATTGCAATCTATATTTACTCAGTTAGCCATTAAAGGTATCATTCAAACTCCACTTGTCTCCTGTAATGTATGTTTAGGAATTTAGCCATTTAAAAAGTAACATTTATCGCAACAGTTTTAGTGAAGTTTCTCTCAGTATGAATATCACTGTGTTGTGTTAAGTCTTCTAATTTGTCACAGTTCATTTGACTGGAAAAAGATACAGAATCTATAATGTTCTGAACTCTTTTAGTTGCCCCAATTAGCAATATTCAGTGATGCAGAAGAACAAGCCCAAATCCCTGCTCACATACAGTGTGTTTTATTTGAAAAGTGACTGTCTTGCAAAGATATGTTATGAGTCAGCATAATGTAAATAGATGAGAAAGCAAGGACATTAAAGCAACCTTTTTATGTTAAAATATTTGTACAAATCTGTAGATGATTGTTAATTGCAAAACTCAGAGGAAAAAAAGTTTTAAATGAGCCACAATAAATTTGGTTATTTTAGTCTGGGGGTTCAGAATATAAAACCAATTTAAATCAAACTGTTGAGGTGCTGTTTAAATGACCAATACATACATACATACAATAAAACAAGGTATCAGAGCACACAGTTAATTAAAAGTACCTATTGGAAGCATACCCTAAAAAGCCTATAAATTCAAATATTGGGTACTGTTGGGTGTTCAGAGCGGGTTTTAAAATGTAGGAGGGTTTGGGTGGTTAAAATTGTAGAGGTGAATCTACAGCAAAACTAAAGGGCAAATGGACCAAAAATTCAATAAAACTTTCATCCAAAACATTTTTGGTCGATTCGCACAAATATAACATCAATAGGCTTCAGGGTCTTAGAACAGTCCTTGAGTGTCTTTTCATCAATTTATTATAAGTACGCATTTGTATTTACTAATAATTACTGTAGCATGCAAATAGTCGTTGAATAAATCACCCACTAGTGCAATTTTGAGAATTTCTGTTTGTCTGGATTACTTGTTTTATTTTGGACGGTGAGAAAAATGGTATTGGCAGATTAAGGCCAGTGGCAGATGTATCATGTTCATAATATAATGGATACACGGGAATGAATGTCTTAAATCACCTGTCTAGACCATTGTAACATTCAGCTGCAAGTATCAGGCAGGTAGCCACATGAGAACCCAGGGGAAGAATTTATGGGGCAAAATACAGGGAAATACTGAAACATAGTATTCATCAAAATTGAAGCTATGTATAACCCCATACAACATTTGAGTGGCTTAAGGACACAAATGTGATTGCCCCAGAGTGGCCCAGTCAAAGCCCTGATCTCCAAAAATCTACCGTTCAAACAGTTCACTCAACAAAAATGTAAAGAAGAAAAAAAGACCACAAATTACATAATACATTCATGTACGTAAAATTTTCAGATGTTCTATATTTTCAATTTGCTTTTTGTTTACTTAAATACTTTGTTAATTCTGCTGCTATATAGTCTTCTATAATTTGTCATATTTTGAATATTGCAAATGTATGTTTTTGGCCTTTCTCTTCTTCACATCCTTTGAAAAGTGTGACATTTAGAATCTGTTTTCCACCCTCACCACTCATTTCTCTTGGTCTCCTTTCATTTAACACTAGGCACATTTTCAAACCATGCAATTTTCGTCTATTTCTGTTGTTGAAGTTTGCTACTTCTAAAATATTTTTTGATGTAGTGTAGAAAAACTGCATCTCCAGGTCAAAAGTGAAAGGAAATCTAAAATATGTAACTTGAAGTATAAATAATAAAGGAATTCATAAAAATCATTTTGCTCAAGAAGATGCTCTTCATATTCCTGGATTTTGTAAAGTTTTAGTACATTTTCTCTCTTTCTACTATTAGGTCATAGTCCTTTCTACAGTATAATGCTGTGTTCTATAAAATACTTCTTACTCAAAGTATGCTGAAAAGGTTGTGATGACATATTTTTATTGCCTCATGGTAGACAGTAACAAACAAAAAACAATTTATCTACTAAAGCTAACTTGTGAATATATTTGGGTGTGTGTATATTTAATTTAATGATTTTAACTTTGAGACGTTACATCATAACTTTCATTATTTATCTCTTGGACACAGACTTCTTGAGACAATTAACAGCAAACTTTGAAATATTTAAAACACATTTATGATATATAAGTTTTGTTTAAGTTATACACAATGTAATTTTACTTTTGTTTAAAATTGTTTTGAGTAAGCGTGTGTGAAACTCTACCTTTAACATCAAAAAAGTGTGAAAATATGTTTAGAATATATCTTACTACTACATAAAGTAGGTTTGTGCATTTGCAAATTTTCAGCATTTTGGCAAATTTGGCAATTTGCACGAAGCCACGAAAATGAGGCCAGACATACTACAAAGTTGGCAAAAACTATGAAAAAAAGCTTATAATTTTCATCCGGAATTCATGGGCTTACGCCTCTTCTTGTTCTTCATCTTCTACCTTCTGATTTTCATCTTCTCTCATTTATCTTTTATCTTTTATTTTCATCTACATCTCTGCGGACATAACCTGGTGGGAACATCTGCCAAATGTCGGTGCTTCTGGTGACAACCTCTCCCTTAATCCCCGAACTTTGTCTCTGAATTAAGAATACCCCCTGATTTATATATGAACCAAACTGGCTCTTCTTGATAAGTTTAAGTGGAAAGGGACTGTTTATAGGAGAGTTCATATGAATGATTAATAGGTAGAAGTAGCCAAAAAACCCAAGAGGTGTTCTCATTGATGGTTGGGGCTATGCTGATGGATCCGACAATGTGCGGGAGTTTTTTCTTGCTGTTTTTTACTATGGCCAATCAGCATTTACAAGGGGAGGGCACAAGCATTAGATATATAAGTGTGCAGTAGCAGCTGTTAAAATATGAGAGTTGGAGTATGAGACAGCGACAGTTGGCTTAACAGAGGTTAAGGTTCTACTACTGCTGCTCCTCTTTCACCATCCTTACTCTGAGCAATCAATTATGTTAATATGTATAATATTGGAGAAATACGGTCCTGCTCCAAGGTCCTGAATGTGCCAATCATCTGCCAGTGCCTGTCTGCCCAAGCACTACTGCAGGCAGGCGCTGCTACTACTCTCTCATGTTCTCTGGGGGATGAATTCTTATTTTTTTCTTATATGGGAGGGTTGACCTTGTGGCTGGATATGCCTGTCCTGTGCTGCCCTTTTCTCTGACCCTGCACCCCAATGTCCTTCCATGCTCTTTATTTCCTTCCTTACTCTAAGGGATAAATATGTTTTCTAATTTGGGGGGAATTCAGTGTCCTGTACAGTAGGGGTGGTACTCCCAGGGCCCTGGTACTACTGTTTCTGCTATATCACCTTCTTTATTTTAAAGCTTCAACAAATTGACTGATTCTCCAATTTTTTGAGAAATTGAGTCCTATAACATGTTGTTGGATGTGTGTATCCATTGGTGTAGCGCTGCTGTTGTTAATGGTGGTCCTGCAGTTTAAAACCAACTGTGGAAATGTAATTCCAAAATAAAAAAAGGCCCCTCAATTTTGCCTGAGCAGAACTGCTGGAAGAAAACAAAATTTGTTCCCTGAAAATAAATGCAGCAAGATCACAACATGCCCCCAAATCATAAGCAGTTGCAAGCCAAGAGTACTTTACAGTTGAACCAAAAATATGCGATATGTGATTTGGAGAGATAAATATCACTTAGTGTGGTTTCAAACTGGAAAAAGCTTAAAAAAGTTTGCAGATGTAAAACGTAAATGGAGTACATATTGATTTTAGGGGGATAACTACCTAAATGCCAAAATAACTAACACAAACTAAATATCTCCAAAAAAGTACATCACCCAAGAACTTCAGACACCTCACTTGCCAACACCAAATACAATTTGTGAGAACTATGGGTTTTTGAGGGATTTTTGCCCGACTTTTTCACATTTGAGGATGAATGCCACGTACCTTGAAGAAACAAAACACCAAAAAATCTCATAAGGGTTGTATGTTAACAGTATCCGTTAATAAGAAGATGAGGATGCATCCCTTTCATCCTCTCACTTTCACCTTCTGTGCGCACATGAGGAGGAATGCTGCATACTGGAGTTCCTTCCCTTTATTTTGTACGTATGATATGGCTTTTATTGGCTTTCTCTCTATAGATTTGGGGAGATTTTGAAACGTATGTCTCAGTGGAATGTTGAAGAGGTGAGGCACATTTTTAAACAGCAAAGGTGATATTAGCAGTTATTATAAGTCTAAAAAGTAATGGTGGACCCTTTTAGAATACAAAAATATGTCTGAATCAGATGCTACAAAATACTTGTAGGCTTCCTCTGTCTTGTATGCCCTTCTAGCTAGTTTTGATAACAATTCCAACCAACAATAGCCTGAAAATAAGTAAGACATAAACCAAACAAAAAACTAGCAAGCAGCTAGGTGCGACATTAATTATAACAAAATATTTTAGTGATTACATCTAGCAGTTAGGTTTTGGGTTAGTGTTAGAGTACTGTTAGTGGATAGTCAAAGTAATAGATGTTAGGGTTAGGTCAGAGTTATTGAATAGTGTTGGCTGGCTAATTGATCAGTTGATCTGTCGGGAAACCTTTTATGAAATTTCTATAATATATGTCAAATTCAGACCTGCTCTATGAGGCCACAGCCTGCCTGCACGCCCATGCCCAGTACCCTACTACTACTACTGCTGCTTCTCTTTCACCACCCTTACTCTGGGCAATTAATGTGTGTAATATTGGGGACATACGGTCCTGCTCCAAGGTCCTCCATGTTCCCATCATCCGCCAGTGCTTGCCTGCCCAAGCCCAGGGCCCTAGTACTACTGCTGTTGCTGCTCCTCTCTCACATTCTAAATAGTGAATAGTCAAAGTGGTAGATGTTATGGTCAGGTCAGAGTGCTGATGACACTTGGTCGCCACACGGCTTTGGGGACCAAAGGAAGCTGAGATCATGTTGCCTCAAAAAACTGACCCATATTTCATTCATGGCTCCAATATGACCGCCGCAAGTGTTTTGGTTTCCAATACGGCCGTCAGAATTGTTTTGGTCTCCAATATGTCCGCCGCAATAAGTCTTTGGTCTCAAAACTCTGTTATTTTTACTATTGCCTGTAATTATTATCCTCATCCTGGCTCCAGATTGTGTTTACTGACTTTTGTTGTTTCTGACCTCAGCTATCTGACTTCGCTGATCGCTCCAGTCCTCACATTGGCTTCCTCGACTTCTATACTCTCTC
The DNA here is from genome assembly GCA_009364415.1 of Spea multiplicata. Lineage (NCBI taxonomy): Eukaryota > Metazoa > Chordata > Amphibia > Anura > Pelobatidae > Spea > Spea multiplicata. The sequence continues at coordinate 10,293 of VKOC01005295.1, read as the reverse complement.
CAGTCCTGATTCCGGCTAGTCCTCTGTTATTGCTGATTTTCTCCAATCCTGATTTTGGCTGATTCTCTGACTATGATTTTTCTGGTATCCAGTTATTGTACGCTCTGGTTGCCCTGCACTGCCCGTGCACTTGCGGTTCCTCCTCCCTCTGTTGCACCTATGGCTGGTAACCTCTTGTAAACAGTTGATCACGGAGTTAACGTTTTAAAATCACTCTCATGAGAGCTTATTGTATCAAAGAACTGACCTGTTTATGAACGAAGAGCTTCTCTTTAAGCGGGACAGTATCTGAAGCCAGTGTTAGGCAAGGGAGGAGTAAAGGTCCACTTTGCAGCCCCCCATGACATACAAAGCTGACACTTTAGGGTTTAATGTTATAAGTATCATCTTAAACTAAACAACCTGACAAAATACTTTTATTTATCATGTAGATAAAGAAAAAAAAGGAAAAGACTTGCATAGTAGAGATGCACCGTAGATTATATGTTAACCCTCAGATAAATTAAAACATAATGCTTATTAAATATAAAAATCAAAATATTAAACTAAATATAAAATATTGCAAATGGTGTATGAGTAAAAAAATACACTGGGAATGAAGTAAGCTAAGGCGGGCAATACTCTCTGCAAGTGCCCAGGATTTCTATACAATGTAATAAGGGTGCTAAGTGAGATAAAATGAACTGCCTGAGCCTTCACGCATATGAACTACTAGAGCTTCAACTGTAGTTCTAATCAGACGCATATCTGAATAAAATCTGAGTATACCAGCAACATGTTTAGATAAAATACATCATTCAAATACAGTGAAATCAATTTTATTATCTAGATGAACTAAATAACCAAAACATTGTACCATGGTGAGAAAAGCCCTTGTCATACAACACTAAAACAGAAATACTAGTATAGAAATTACTTTGTTACATTAATTTAAAGGATATTACAGAATTATCTGTCAATTATTGCGGTTCTGCTGGATGTTTATATACACATACGGGCATGTTTTTATTTCACTACTTCATCATGCCAGAGTTACACAAATGTAGCTGTATATCACATACATTTATTTTAATTACACCACTTAAGTATTATTTGCAAATTCCTATCTCAAAAACATTCCACACGAATTGCAAAAATAACTTGTTTGTAATGTAATTAACATAAACATTATTAATTTAAAATATAGATCGTACATATATCTTATAATACGGACTTAACTGAATGAAAATATATATTGAATAGTAAAGTAAAAAAACATAATTGTTTTTACCACATGTATTTTACATGACTTAACGCCGCCTGGGGCGAAGTTTAAAATGCCCCCCCCCCGGTACTTACCTTTAAAGAGTCCTGCGGCGAGTCCCCTGCTCTGCACGGTGCCGGCTTTTGTAATGCTGAGCGCCGAAAAATTGATGCACTTCCGGAGCTCCGCATTACAAGCCGGCACCGAGACCGACAGGAGACTCGCGCACGAGGAGAGAGGGGAGCCGAGCGGGTATGCGAAAACCACTCGAGGCGCCCTCTCTGTCTTCCCGTTCAAAAAAAAAACAGCTTGGGCGGCAAAGTGCCGCCCCTTCTAAAGTGCCGCCTGGGGCAATTGCCTCAGTCGGCTCCATTGTAGGGCCGGCCCTGTTTACTACATGCATAAAATCAATGGGAATTTTTAAAAATGTATGTATGATACATTTGAATGTCATATTTGGATTATTTTAATTTTATTGCTAATAGCTAGTGGCATAGTGTACATAATTAGTGCAGTACAATTCATATTCCTAGCAAGAAGATAACCAATGACTTTCTGGTACAAAAGCCCAAGATGTATCAATAAGAAACAGAGGTAATTAATTCAACGATGTAAAAAAAACCCAACTAGCTGTGGGCCAAGAATTGGAAGAAATCTATGGTAATATGAGGCAGTAAGCTCATGTGGGTTAGCCGCCTCAATTTCTTCTAAATGGAGATTCTAAAAATTCAAGCTCTGATTCATCCAATGTATTTAATAGATGTTTCTCCAAGTATTTTTTTATGGAGTTGTAAAGAGAGGCTCGATCATCCGATATAAGGGGGTAGATTATACAGAGACTGATTTTGAAAACATTCCACTATTTTTTCTGTTGTGTAAAAAGTGTGAGATGTGAATCCTTAATTTGAAGGATATAACTGAGCACCCGTTTTACCCTTAGGGCCCTAGCCAGTAATTTACCAGGTTTATCACCTAGTTCAAAAAATGTTTCTCAGTTAGTAAAAACTTTCTTTTAGGTCTAGAATTTAATAATGTGGCAAAATGAGATCTGAGAGCTGTCAATTTGATCATAATGTAAGTTTATGTGACCTTTCCAATCTAGCAATTTGTTGCATAGGGGAAAGGATATCCTCTAGAGTTAATCATTTGAGTTTGGAATCTAATTGGATTAGGTGGCCTCGTATAAGAGCCTAATGGGCTTCCTAAACCATAGAAACAGGAACAACTGAAGACTTTTGTTTCAAATAATTATTAAAATGACTGAAAAAAATCTAAAATATGTGTGCGGGATAAGAAAGGAGATTTTGGTTCAGTTTCCCACTTCAGATTTTATTGAGAAATTTTGATAATTTTAAAGTCATATAGACTGGAACGTGATCACTCATTGTTGTCAAGTCAATGCAAGTGGAGTATAATAGAGGTAAATGGTGGAATGAAAAAAAAGTGTATATCCTGATGTATCAGTTATGGGTGTAAACATTGAACTGGAGTGAACGTTGAACTTTCTGAACTTTAGTAAACAGAATGTATGATTTGCCAGTGGAGCAACCTAGGGTCCATGACTATATTAAAATCACCCCCAAGGATGGTTAGGCCCCCTTGGTAATCTGCCAATTTAGACAGAATGCAAGTAAGAAATTGTTGATTAGGGTTAGGAGCATAAAATTAGTAAGTGGTCCTTTGTTGGCCAATGTAGTCCTTGACAAAAATACCCTCCAGATCTCTCCAAACATTGACTTGTTTATCAAAATAGGTCTTCGAATTAGGAGAATTGGTCTTAGAATTAGGAGAGCTTGAGGAATGTACAGATTCCTGTAATATTTACTTGTAAGTGTACATTCTTCACTCTTAAATAAAAGCAATATGGCATTTGAGTGAGGATAATACTTGCGACTCTGTAAGGGACAACCTCAATTTAAGGTGCAAGAGCATCAAATAGTGAGCCAACAGACCAGACATCTGCCCTAATACCAATACCCAAAGGTAAGCTCTGGTGGGGATGGTAGACCAAAAGATATGAACATAACAATATTAAGTAAGACAAAACCTTACAAAATAGATAAAATATAAAACATATGTAAAATAAAACATATGTGTAAAGGCCTTATTCAAAAGGAATATTCACTTAGGAACATTATGTAGATAAAATAATAAATCTGTAAGGAAAAATATGTCTTAAAGCATACAAAGCAGATAATAGAATTTTCCATATGTGAGAGTACATGGCCATAATAAAAAAAAATCTGGACAAAAGCATAACCCAATTTGGCCCATAACATGAAATCAAAGTCAATTTAGTGTGAGGTCTATGGGTGCCTAGATCATGCCATCACAACTAAAGGATATAGATGAAAGCAGGATATAGATGAAAGCATGTTAATATGAATAACCCTCATTCAGATTAAAGGATATTAGGCAATGTAGGGTAGGCAATCATAGGTAAAATCCATGTAGGCTTCTTCACAAGATAGGTGACAGAGGTATCGGTCTGTAGAAAATAAGATAAGATGGTATAGACCAGCACCCCTACCCTGAGTTACTTCTTTAAGGGGGATGAACGTTTGAAAATAAACATAGTCCTTGTTTTGAAATAGGACAAGAAAACTAATCCAAACCAAATCGGCACGATAAGGAGGGAATTCAAAATAGCAACTCCTCAGTGTATTTAAAGTATGTATGAACATAAGACCAATGTAGTGCAGGACACACCTGACTGATCCAGTAACTGAGCAGTGAGGTTGTCCACTTTGGTGCAAATGTTGGAGTTATCCTCCAATGTAGCAACGTCTGGGGTCTCTGATACCTGCCCTGCCTGATCACACACGAGCAGGATGAAAGGGCTAGAGTAAGAGGATGGAAGTTTCTCTCTTCATAAAAAGGTAAAAATAATTATTAAAATTTAATACTAAAAATATAATTAAATGTAGTAATTATATTTAAAATATCTAAAATAAATTAATACATTATTTAAAGGAACAACACGAATGTCCTCAAGTCATCATTAAGTAAACCATCCAGTAGTCAAGAAACTACCCTTCTCTAACATAAGACTACTTAAAATGAAAATTGTGTGATATGTTAGGGAGTATTTCAGCCAGTTAATATCCTATGAAACTTAAAAACCTATAGTTGTGCTAGGAATATTGTTTTATATTTTCTTTTCCATAGTGGTGCCTGTAAAAATTATGATGATAATAAACTTTGTATAGGTATACCTGTATAGTAAATGTTATTAAATTGACTAGCCTGTCTGTCTTTCTAGTAACGTTTACATTTGAATGGAAGTCACCCACTCCCTACTGCCTCCCCAGAACGGCTACCTTAGGCCCAGTCAGTGTAGACCAAAATATAATTTCAGGCTGGCACTGGGTATTATTGCTAAAATGGCCTTTCATACCTATATTGCTTGTGCAGGAGGTTCTGTTTTGCAAACCGTAAAAATGTGGAGTGCGGTCATCTATCCAGCTAGTGACAGATGTACATATTTTAATACCATGGATATTTTTAATCCCTCAGCTACAATGTGTTATATTTAGACAGCTTTGTAAAAGAAATCGCATACTTTAATTCATTACATATAACAATGCCTATTTAAGTGTATCATTTTTTAATCAAATATGTTTTTGTTGCATATTTGAATACCTAGTCAGACTGGTGTTTTGACAGATACCATTTCTTGTAATGACTTAAATATTCAAAATCTGTGCGGTGCTCCTTAAGGATTAACGTGCAATGAAATCTTAAAATGCTGCATTATTGTTTCTTATAGTGTCTATGCAAATGATACTAATTTAGCATCCATAAACTATCCACCACGACGCCTGTAAATTGCTTAAGAATAGCAATTATTCTATCTTATTGTTATATCATCATTAATTTTGTATAGGTTAAACATACTTAGAATCATACTTGCTAGTTTTGTAGTACATCAGCTGAGTTTTTGGCAGATTCTCTAGAAAAGGTTATTATATAGTTATCCATTAGCTATAAATCTGCTGAACTAGAAGATTTTAGAAGTGTATTGTTTTTACATATTTTTATAATATATTTGGAGGGTTAAGAAGTTACACAAATATTATAGCCAAAGAGCTATTTATACGTTAGAATAACTAATAGATAAGATTAGAATGTTAAGTACTTGGAAACTACATGACTAAATCAAATAAGCGATACATAGGGTTAACAAAGGATGCATATTTGCTGATTTTCGTTTTGTTTCTTGACAAAAAGGGGAAGAGGTATGCATGTGGTATGAGCATTACTGTGAATGCCTAGGTATAAGTTTATGCTAGCATGGATATCTATGTATAACTGTATGTGACCATGGATGTCTATGCATACTGTAAGTGTGTGTGAGCATGGATATCTTATGTATAACTGTGTGAGCATGGATGTGTATATGTAAGTGTGTGAGAGCATGTATGTGTAAGTGATGTTAGAGTGTTTGTTGGCATGAGTGATGTGGGAGGGAGCATGTGTGTTAGAATGAATGTGTACATGTTTGTTAGCATGTGTAAACTGTGTGTATTTACATATATGTGCCAGAGTGTATGTTGGAGGGGGCAAGAGGCAATGAGGGCACAGACAAGCTGTTTGGGGGCAAAGATGACACAGATAAGCTGTTGTGACACTGACATACTGGGGCAAAGATGGCTCGAGAGTGAGTGAGGAAGAGTGTGTAAGATTGAGAGACAATTATTTTTGTTTCCAAATGGGAAAAGCCCTCTGATTTTTCTATAATTCAAAAATGCAGGAAATTAAATGTATTGTCTGAAAATGAATGGACCAAAATTAAATGAAAAATTAGTCCAAATTATTGTTGGTCCATTGGCACATGGAAAACTCATCCTTCTGGGATAGCAAATAGTTAATCAATAGGGGGGGGTCAGTAATATTGAAGATATTGAAGAATTTAAGAAATTCTGGCACGTCAGTGGGGGTCCATGGTTGCTTTGCCCAAAAAAGAAATAGGGCTAGCATTACGGTACTGCTGGGCATAAATATTCGTTTTTGAGACAATGTCTCCCAAGACATCATCTCCCCAAAATACTAGATTTTTAGCACACATATTAGATTATTAGTATAACATATCAATAACAGCAGAGGACTGTAAGTAGAAAATACTAATTTGATTTTTCTGCAGTATAAGTAATGGGAAAATAAGCCATATATATATTTTGGTATACACCTGTTTAAAGATGGAAAGCACTATGATTTTTGTTTGTTCTTTATTCTTCACATGCTAATATGTTCCTGTTACGAAACGGATGGATGTCTTGCCTACACAATTAAGACTAATATAAGTATTTTATAATTGTTTTTTTGTGGGATACACTTTGTGTTGCTTTTGGTGGATATAGTTGTCACTTTATAAGTTCAATATATATTTTCTTGTGCAGCACTTTATTTTTCACTGTATGTTATTTGTGGTACGGAGGGGGGTGTACCTTTAGTGTTTGCAGCACTGTTCAAAGCACTTTTTCCACAATATATTTCGTCTGTACTAATTAATATATATATATATATATATACCTTCTAGCGCCTGATCATTAGTTTGAAAATTATCAGCATTGTTTATTTGGTCACCAGGAGATGGGTGACCTCTACAGACAGATACACTAAATATACACTCACTGGCTCACTCACTGGTGTACTATTAGGTACACCTTGCTAGTACCGGGTAGGACCCCCTTTTGGCTTCAGAACTGCGTTCATTTTACGTAACATACTTCCTACAAGGTGCTGGAAACATTCCTCAGGTAGACTGTTGCATTTAACTGATGCTCAATTTGTACTAAGGGCCCAAAATGTGCCAAAAAAATGTCCCCCACACCATTACACCACCAGCAGCCTGAACAGTTGATACAAGGCAGGATGGATCCATACTTTCATGTTGTTTATGCCAAATTCTGACCCTGCCATCTGAATGTTGCAGCTGGAATCGAGACTCATCAGACCAGGCAACGTTCTTCCAGTCTTCCATTGTCCAATTTTGGTGGGCCTGTGCATATTGTAGCCTCAGTTTCCTGTTTTTAGCTGATAGGAGTGGCTCCCGGTTCTTCTTCAAGGTTCGGTGTGTTGTGAGTTCAGAGATGGTATTCTGCATACCTTGGTTGTAACACGTGGTTATTTGAGTTACTGTCTACCTATTCTACCTATTCTCCTCTGACACACAGCTCACTGGATATTTTCACTGTTTTGGACCAATCCCCAGAGATTGTTGTGTGTGAAAGCCCAGCAGTTTCTGAAAAAAATAGACGGTCTGGCACCAACAAGAATGCCACGTTCAAAGTCACTTTTGTTGTGTATGAAAGTACCAGTAGATGAGCAGTTTCTGGAATATTCCTACCAGTCTGTCTGGCACATACAAAGTCAATTAACCCCTTCAATTCCAGGGGTTTTTGGTATCTCAAGTCCCGGAGCAATTTTGCCATTTTTTGCGCTATGTTGGTTCAGTGATTGTTCTCTTTTCCTGTGAATAGTGTACCCATGTAAACTATATATTGTTTTATCAAGGAGAGATAGAGCTTTTTTTTGACACCATAGTAAGATGATTAGCTGAAAATTTAGAATGAGAAATTTAGTAAAAAATAGCAAAAATTGGAAAAAACACCTAATTTTTTTTATAATTTTTACCTCTAAATCCGCACAAAATTAGGTAAAATGATGGAAAATCCCCTCCAAGTTTATCAATTCAGGTGTCCTGATTTCAGAAATACCTAATTTATATAGATGTTCAATACTTTTTCATCACTTATAGGGAACATACTATAAGGTGTACATTATTCGTAGAATTTTTATGCTTATGGTTTAACGGGTTTGGGGGTTGTGAACTGGGGCAGGAGGGTTATACTGGGTAGATGTTGTGTTAGGGCATGGGTGGAAGGGTTTTTTTCTTTTTTATTATCTTTTTATATATTTTTTACATTTTTTTTTGCAATTTTTTGTATTTTTTTGTATTTTTATATATATATATTTTAAAAAAAAATAAAAACATGCTTAGAGGTCCTCTTAGGGACCTATTGAACATGTTATTAATGCCAGTAATGTCACAATGACATCACTTAGCTCACTTTATTTGGTTTTTTAATTTCTATTTATTGTATTATTTTAGTGATTTTTTTTTTTTTTAAATCACTTACCTTTTTTTTCTCCCCTCCGTTTTGTTTTTCAGCATGGGGGGAGGGTGAGAAACATGGTTTCTCACCCTCCTCCCCGCGATCCTCCTGCACCGATCACACTCTTAGTCTGTGCCTCATTTTTTTTAATGGTGCTTATTTTCAGGGTATTGAAATTTTAATTTGTCTGCCATTTTATCTATGTGACAATGTTATGTATTATGTTCATAATACAACAACAAAACCAATGGCTATTTGAATTTTTAATTAAATTGGTATACTCTAAACATATTTTGAAGTGTGTATTTTGTTCTGTTGCATTATAAACAGACAACAAACAAAAATCATTTGCATTTTAGATTATATTACACAAAAAAATACTTGGAAATTCTGATAATTTACAATCAGCTGGTTATGTGCTAAAAATAATCTTTTACTGAAAGGATTAGTGCATTATCAATTACTTTCAATTAACAAATGCTAGTATTGATAACTGTGTATATAATGAAGCATTTGCACGGGCTGTCAAAGTTTGTGAGACAAGTTAGGGACCATCTGAAAGTGCTACAGATCAGATGAGTATCCAATGGTAGCACAACTAAATGCAAAACAGTGAATAACAGTGTAGAAAATAGAGTAAATAAGTGCATACAATGTACCCAAGGTTGATAAACACTTAAACAAAGAGTTATCAATGTTTGAAGGTGCTGCAGGTCAATGATGATACACGTAAAAGAAAAAAAGAGCAAAATACAAAGGACAGATTGCCTTAAAATATAATAGGGCTTTGTAATAATAAAAAAATATATATTAGAGCAGCTGCCTAACACACAAAAAGTGGCCTCTCAACCCTTCAAACACAAATACAGAAAAATAATAGTGGTGGGAGAACTAAGGAGGTTGGGATTCCTCTTGAGACTAGGAGTGTGGTTATGATGTATATATAAAAATGGCAAGAGTTATATTAAATATATAATTGAATTTGAGTTATAAAACTAATTGTAACATTCAGAGTTGAGAAGTGAAACAAGGGTGAGAGATTCCACCGATGACAATATTTAAAAAGATGCTAAAGACTTTATAAAATGTCCTAAGTAGACACACTAGAAAGAAAGAACATAGAGACACTCACAGAGACCAATAAAAATGTGTCATCACTGTGATAAAAATATTTGATGAGGCCCTAGATTTCTAGGATATTGAAAATTATTGTACATTTTAATTTGTATCAATTAGGGCTGAAACAACTAATTGATAAAATCGATAACAATCGATAATGAAAATCGCTGACGATTTTCATTATCGATTAGTCGGATTGATTTTTATCGATTATAAAAAGAGTTTTTTTTCAGAGCAAAAAAACTCCTCTCCTCATATAATCCGAGCTCAAACAGAGATCGGATTATAACACTAGAATCCAGACCCCCGCAACGCTGCAGGGGACGTGGATTCCCCTCACTGTCAGCCGGTGGGTGTCCGTGCAATGCGCACAGACAACTTCCGCCTCTCCCCTCCACTTCCGCTCCTACGAAGCAGAGGCAGCATCACATGATGTAGAAGCCACAGCTGAAGTGAAGGGAAATAACGGAGGCTGTCTGTGCACATCGTGCAGACCTCCACCAACTGACAGAGAATCGAGGTCTCCAGCAGAGGATCATCCTCTCTGTCAGCTGGTGGGGGTCTGCGCAATGTGCACAGACAGCCTCCGTTATTCCCCTTCACTTCCGCTGTGGCTTCTATGAAGCTGCAGTGAAAGTGCCTGTAAGCTACGGAGGTTCAGAAAACACCAGGGAGTCGGGTAGAGAGGCAGAACTGTGTATGGGGGGGGAGGCAGAGGGGTGTATGGGAGCCACCCTCCCATACACCACTCTGGCTCCTCCCCCTTCCATACACCACTCTGCCTCTCTACCCGGCTCCCTGCTGACAGGAGGC